>JAWZYV010019968.1:0-21792 GCA_038373885.1 Cheiracanthium punctorium | reverse complement strand
AGTTCCCATAAAACAGTCTGATGCACTGTTTTATTCACAGCCTTACCGTAAAATACTAACATCTTATACGCATTCGTCGATCATTAGAAAATTAAGAAATCTCTAAGTGATCGCAAATACCCTCTGCTTTCTCAGTATTTGAACGATTGGCCAAAAAGTACAGAGTGCAAGCAACACAGCACAAAAAAGTCCTCTCACCCCTTTGATGTACAGAAACCAGAGATGACAGTGGCCCTACTTTTAAAATAATCCATATTTTGATGTAAAAGTTTGGGTACTTGTGGGTTACGGCAGCCAGAGACTTTGTTTGGCGGCAATACGATTATGCCAAGATCGCCTTAGTACTACCTCGAGCGGTTGTAGAAACTGAAACTTTTTCCCGAAGTTCCACCACCATCCTCTTGGCGATATAAATCGGCTGGAGACTCTCGCATTATTATGTCGACCGTTTTCGCTAGGTTCTTTTTTTATACCACAATCTTTGCGATTCAACGTCAATGACAGAAAACAGTAGCGCCATTCATTAACTAGCGTTACTAAAATCTAGTTCAATTTATTAGATAGAAGAGTACTTCTCTAATGCATAAATTCGCACCTTGCTAGTTGTTACTTTTCAAAAATTATTTATTTATTTATTACGAATCATTTGGAGCAGCTTGGCTATTGGCTACCCTCTGGCAAGAAGAAATATTTTGAAAATAATCAATTCCCGTTAAAGTTGACGTTAAAACAGTTCTTCATGCATTCTTTCGCATAATCTTTATACAGATCGGCAAAGTTAGCACAGCGAAATATTTCATCTCGCCTTGGTGGCAAATATCCAAGCTTTCTGTGTTTTTTACCTCTCATCACACGATGAGTCAAGCTATTCTAATAACTTCATCCAGTTAAAAATTCATCCGTTGACAAACATTGCTACCATCGGAATGTATCCGCGATTTTGAATTTTGACAAATCAGCTCGTTAACCGACGTCCATCATTATTCTACGACATTTGCTAACAAAAACACCTTTTGCCATCCAAGATTGGACACTTACACATGAATTTTGTTTAAAAATTGTTGAAACTTTACATGTTTAGTTGAGCTGTTTACTGCCATTAAGCTTAATTCATTGCTACGTAATGATAACTATTGTACTTTGAAAAATAATGAAAATAACCTGAATTTACGACTTACATTTTGCGCAGAACAGATACAAAAGACGCCATTGCAATAAATTACCAAAAAAACTCGATCAGTTCCGTCAAAATATTAGTGAAACTTTTACGCTTCCGATCCGTTAAATGCAATCAAAATGGCGACTCTCAAATGATTCAACAGTAGCGATGCCATCTCGCAAAAAGAAACTCACTCCAACAATGGAAATGGAGCTTCATTATTAGGCTCGTAGCTGACGTCAACGCGTGTTATTTTCTCCGTATTGGCAGGCCTAATCAATTTGTTTTCTGCGATGTAGGGACGGTTTTGAATGGAGTCCGGGTGCACTGTAAATCCCACAAAAACTGTAAGAGCACTTTAAAGAAATTTCAGAGAACTGCGTCATAGTCATCAGGTTAAATTCCAGTGCTCATAATGCAAATGACTCAATACTTGTTCAGTGAATTTCAAGCAAAGATCACTTGAGGATTCCATGAAGAGGTTGTGAAATATTTGCTCATTGCTCTCCCACTTTCGGCTCACCGATAGAGGTCGCCTTTTTTCTTTTCTTTACTGTCTGTTTTTAATGCGTAATAGAATCTAGATCGCGAGCACAGCGAAGCTTTACTGTTGATATTTTATGTGTTCTTAAGTGTTGTAAGTAAAAGCGTAGTAATAAATGTTTGTCTTGATATTGTGTCTTGCTTTGACGCAAAAAGATCGCCTTAATTCTCTTTGACCCAGAAAGGCGAAATATATACATTTAAAGAGGTTTCCAATTCTACCGTACTGTTCAACGTTTAAGTGTGATAAATTAAAAGCTCATTTTTTATTCTTAACTTGATACATTCTGAAGTAATGTTGCAAATGCTCCACTTGAGCTTTTCAAATAACTTGTTTAAAAAAAAAAAATGAACTTTTAAACGATCGATGAAAAATGTCAGGCATCATTGACAAGTCAATTCAATTTTTCCCCACGGTTCCTATCCCTCATCCTAATGACGTGGGAGTTCGCTTTTACCTAGTTCATTCTGTGCGAGGTTTTATGTGTTTTTTGCCCTAGTCACTGTAAGATACAATCCGAAAATGACAAAGGAAGGACTTGGGTATGCAACGATGGAATGAGACAAAACAATAACACTTTTAACAGGTTAAAGTTTTTTCAGCCTCTGTGCACTTGTGAAATGTAAAATGCCCAGTATTTTACCCATTATCTTAACTTACTCCAATATAGTGAATGGAATATTTCCCAATATTATTAATGTACAGGATGTATACCTAAAAAGTTGTGCAATATAGCACGTATTATATAGACGTTTTAACAGATAATTTACCCACGATTAAAGCCCTATAAATCTATCTTACATGACTAGAATTCGACCATATATGCTAAATATTGTTTAAAAAATCAAATGAAGCCATATAGTTTTGTTTTATTGTACAGACATACGTTACAACAACCGATGGATATAGATTTTAAAGGGTTGTTAAATAACAAGAATCGACAGAAATTACAAACGACAGACGGTTAAAATACAAGCGTAAGACTTTGTGTTTACGATGCCCAAACAATTCTATTTGCGCCTTTAGTTACGTTCCTGCAATGTAGAAATATTTTTCAGTACATTGTAATAGTGAAGACTTAAAACAACTAGTGCGTTAAGAAATATAAACAAGTAGCCATCCTTAAGACAAGGTTTACAGAAGGAAACTAAGCTTCGAATTCCTATGTTAGCCTATGGAATTTTTTTTAACTTATAGCATCCACAATTAATAATATATTTTGTCTTTTTTTCCCTTCTCAAATGTATGGCTATTGACACAATGCATGATGTGTCTTTTCTAAACTGCTGACAGTATTTCTTTCATTATTTTAAGCATTCATTTGAAATGTGTAAAACCACAATTTGAAAATTAAAAAAAAAGTGGCAAAAAACATCAGCCTTTCAGAAAAGGCGCACCATACATTATGTCAATAGGTAGAGGGTGCAACAGAAAAACCTAGGCAAAATGTTATTAACTGTGGATGCTGTGAGTGAAGAACTTCTCCCCATGGGATGATGTTGGAAGTCGCATCTTCATTTGACTAGACAAATACCAATTTAACCGTAAACACAAACAGTGCAAGTGATTTTGAACACACAACCGGTATTCGTCGAGGACGTAAATGTTGTACACGTGAACAGCAGAATGAACTCTCTCAAATATCGAACTCCCACCCATGTTAGGTAAATATCCACACTTTTTCAATCATTCAAAGGTCCACTGCCAAAGCTGGGCTAAAGAGTGTGCTACCACTCCGATGGCGTCACTAAGAACGCTCTCTTGGTTACGGTCACCCTTTAGTGAGATAAAGTATTTAGCATCATTATGACACTCGTGCAGTTCCTGGTAAAATAACAGTCTTATGCATTGTTTTCTTGCCAACCTTACCAGTAAATAATATCTTACACGCGTTCGTCGATAGCTTAAACATTAAAATATCGCCAAGAGATCGCCAATACAGAAGCTGCTCAGTCCACATTTTTTACTCGACAAAAAAGCTCCATACTTCTTGCTTTCCCAGTACTTGAAATATTCAACTGAAAGCACACAGTGAAAGCAACACAGTGGAAAAAAGACCTAAAAAAGACCTGTACCAAAAAGTCCCCTCGCCTTTTGAAGAACAAAACCCTTGTCAGAGATTGCTGTGGTCCTATACTTTTACAATAATTTATATTTTGATAGAAAAATGCTGGTACTTGTGGTTTACGGCTTGTGGGTACGGTACTTGTAGGTTGACTTTGATTGGCGACAGTAAGGTGACGCCAAGATCACCCTAGGTCTTCAAACGATTGTATTAGGTACTGAAACATTTCTCCGATATTCCACCACCATCCTTTTGGCGATATAAATCGGCTGGAAGATCTCGAATTATTCTGCCGACACCTTTGGCCAGTTTTTCCCCCCAACGATTTGAGAAGTTTTACGTCAATAAAAGATAACAGTAACGCAATACCTAATTCCTAATGTTACTAATCTAAATTTCATTTAATTTTGATAGCCGTTTACTTTTTTAATGCATTTTAATCTCGTCTACTGTATCAGAGTTCTGACAAATTCATTAACCTCCATATGGAGCGGTCGACAGTGTAATACGTAGAAATACATAATGTTCGTACAAATTATCATAAACGCTGTTAATAGCAACAACTTTCCAGCTTTTAACAGTCTATTAACTTATTTTACTGCTCGTTTCTCTGAACTTAGATATTTGCCACCCATTGTAGAGACGAACTATTTGAGAGAGAATCATTTCCCATTAAGACCACCATAAAAAACAATTCGCCCTATATTATTATACATAATCATTGGCAGACTGGCCTATTTAGCACCGCAAAATAGTTCCTCTCGCCACGTCCTGAAAAGTATCCGAGTTATATCTATTATTTACCACTCCTCATCCCATCAAATAAGTTATTTTAACAAGCGCGTCCAATTAAAATTTGCGATCATTGCGATAAGCATACGCCATCTAAAATTTTTACAGATAGACTCGTTAGCTCTCATGCCTATCCTAACTTTACAAAACTTACTAATAAAAGCAGCATTTGTTATGATAAACACAGCAGCGATTGAAGAAATTCATTTAAAAATCGCTAAACTGTTAATGTGTTACAAGTTTAGCCCCAAATTCAACGCTTTAATCGCCGCTATACCTACTTCTATTACTACTTATTGATAGCTTTATTAATTCGTACAGAATGAAAATAAATTAAGTTAACACTTACATTTTGCCGAGACGAGCCAGAATACCAGCCATTTTATCTATAGAAATCAATTAAAACTATCAATTTCTCTTGAAATATAGAGCTTGAGCGTTTTTCTCAAATTCTTTTATGCAATCAAAATGGCGACCTTCAAGTATTTCAACAATAGCGATGCCATCGCACAAAAAGAAACTCACTCCAACAATGGGAATAAAACCTCAATGTTAATCCAGCATCACGGTTCATGTGAATGCATTTTATTTTGCACTAGCTGAAGTACCCGTTCTTCGCACGGGAATGAATGGACTTTTTGATATTACGATTTGTGGTGATTACTATTCATTGTAATAAACAGATATAGCAAAGTGGATATCGCGTTATATTGTGTCCAATAATCATGCATACCGAATTGCAAGGCAATCGTTTGTACGGTGCAGAAGGCCATGCGGCGTAGCGCAATCTAGTGGCGAGTTTTAGCAAAACGGATACGGCGAAAATATTTTTCGCATTCAGATATCGATGTATACGAATTTTCATGACTATCGGCTGGACAGTCCTGAAGTTCATGTGTTGACGCGACATCTAGTGGCAAGTTATAGGAAAATGGATAGCGCCAAACTCTTCCCCGTGTTCAAATATCTATGTATACCTATTTTCATAGCGATCATTTGCACAGTCAAGAAGTGATACACTGCAGGGCCATCCAGTGGTTCAATAAAGTAATGATTTGCTACAGCACCGTCAAGTGGCGAGTTATAGCAAAATGGATAACGCCAAAATATTCTCATTGTTCAAATAGCTATGTATACTGATTTTCATAGCGACCGTGTTCAACTATCTATGTATACCAATTTTCATGACGATCATTTGCACAGTCAAGAAGTGATACACTGCAGGGCCATCTAGTAGTTAATTAAAGTAATGATTTGCTACAGCGCCGTCAAGTGGCGAGTTATAGCAAAATGGATAACGCCAAAATATTCTCATTGTTCAAATAGCTATGTATACTGATTTTCATAGCGACCGTTTGAATGGTCAAGAATTTGGCCTGCTGCAGCGTCATCTAGTGGCGACTTAAAATAATAATGCATTGCAGTGTCATCTAGTGGTGAGTAACATCAAAAGGAACGCAGTTAGAATATATTCTTCGTGCTCAAATGTGTAAGTATAAAAAATTTTATGCCGATCAGTCGAACGGTATAGAAGTTGATGCTTTTCAGCGCCATTTAGCGGCAAGTTACAGCAAAATGGATAGTGAAAAATATTCTCCGTTTTCTAATATTCGCGTGTACCAAATTTCATCGAAATCGGTTGGACGATATTCGCATAGCAAACGGCTAAACGGAATAAAATTCGACGTTCTGCTGCGCCACCTGGTGGCAAGTTAGAGGAAAACGGATAGCATAAAAAGCTTCTCCATGATAAAAGACTTAGTTGAACCAAATTTCATGGTGCAACGGTGCTCAACGGTGCTGGAGTTTTTCAACCTCATACACTCATACCAACATTCATTTTTATCTATAACCAGTATCATTATATATCCCAGTCTCAAATAAAATCCAGTTTCAAATATAAGCCTCGCCAAAGTGCCAACGTACGCCATTTTGCAAGCGTTTTTTCAGGAAATCATTCGAAGCATTGACTTAGCAGCAATAATATATGGGAAATGGTTCGACCGCGAAAAAGTAAAGCAAGCCTTTATTTGAAAAGTTGAATCCCTTAATACAGCCGAATTTTTTAAAATTATCAACTATAACGTGTTTTATTCATCATTACTCCGATGTACTAAATGAGAAGATTTCAATTTTCTGAAATTTGGCGGAATTCCCCCAACTTAAATCAATGTACTCATTTGGCGAGAATTCTGGAGATAGATCAATTGAAATCCCTTAATAACTGCATTATTTCTTCACGGGTCATTAAAATTTAACGCTGTATTCTAATAAAACCTTTGCACTTGTTTTCAAAAATCTATTTCCTTAAGCTCTCTATAAATTGCGCCAATCCGAAATCTGTGCAAACCGCTAGAACTCACTTTCACAAAATCGGCATTTGAGCCATTTTATTTTTTCGCCAAACTAAAATAATTTACCTATTAGCCTCGGAAATCTTCAATTCTTATTGTTTTGCGTGTAAAGCATTACATTCCTGCTCTAATTTCCCATGCACACGATATTATAATTAAAAAAAAATAACCTTACGAATATAAACTAACAAAAAAAAACATTATTATTCTTTTATTTTTACTTTGAGAATTTAAAACATTTTATCCGGCAAAATCGCCACACATGGCAACCACGATCCTTATTTCACACTTTTTTCACTACAGGGGTTACAATTACGGAAAGATTTTTGCGTGAAGAGCATAAAAAATCTCTTAAATTCCGGGAACGGGTGGACTTTCAAAGTTTTAAAGTGGACTACGATTTATTCTATATTATTTTACATATCTGTGCTAAATTTCAGGCCGATAGGTCCATTTTTGTGGATTTGTATACGAATCAAATCCACAAACAAACAAACAAACAGAATTTCATTTTTATTTATAAGATTTGCGAACCTAATAAGCTCATTTTCTGTGATGCGGGAACGGTTTTTAAATGAACCTTTTTTTTTTTTACTTCCTTGGACAAAGTAAAAGAATGTATTGCAATCGTGAAATATTTTGGTAGACGGATAAATCGATTATGTCAGTCCTTATCTTTTTTTCTTTGGTAAGTTTCTGCTTGCTGACCCAATGCCGTATGCATTTATGTACGTTTTCACGAGTGCACAATCTACAGTGAGACAGACCTCTCTGACCTCTGTGCGTGTCTCCGTGCACGGAATGAGCGTGAGAGAAAAACAGTGTCATCCCCACACCTCTGGCGTTTTGTTTTGTTTTTGTGCTCTACTCGCTCGTACTTCGCCTTGAAAATGAAGGAGTTTTGCTGATTGGACATTGGTCAGCTGCGTAACAAAGTGGCACAAAAAATTGAAATAGAAGTAACAAAGTATGTAATATTGTTTTCTTTGCTTTTGAATAGAGAACATTTTATTTAAAGGTAAAAGTGGTGTTTCTATCGGGACTTCACAAAATCGAAATAACTGTGCCGAAAGGGAACACAGAATAATTTAATTTTTCAACAATTATTTTTGATATAGTGATATTTTGATGGCGATAATTTTATATATGTAAGAAAAGAATGTATAAAATATCTCTACATAATTTTGGGGTTTTCTAAAAATAATTATTTACTTCATTACTTTTATGTATACATTAAAAATTAAATTATGACAGTTAAGTACTTTTTTATAAAATGTGCATATTTCTTAAGTATTAAATAGAGTAAATGTATCATTATTTGACGTTTCAGTACATGGTGTTACTTAAAATTACTTATTCATTTTTGCAAAATATTATGTCATAATTTTCGTAGTTTACATACTTCTAACTTGATCTATATTGATTATAATAATTATGTTCTCTTGGGATCTACCGCTGGTGCTCTAGTTTCTCGGATTTTTCTCGACCAGCTTTTACACTTTTTTTGATTTAAGATGAATATAAGATTTACTTATTATTTATATGTTTTGTGTATATATCTTTTTATTTGCTTAAATATTCCTCTTAGTTATCTTTATAATGTTTGAACTTTTTCTCGTGCTATATTTTACTTTACTATGCTCGCTGTACAGTTTCTATGAAGTACACATACATCATTAGTTTTTTATTTACTCTTTATTGTGATAATCACGACAGTCTTCAATTACATGTCTTATCACACTCTAGCAATAATTAAGTCCATGGCAAGGCCTTTCCAAGGCACACACTTTTTACTCACTCTTACACACTGCAATTTTGCATATTAAAGTCCATGGCACAACATACATATTCTTTCAGTTTTTTTTTTCTTACCTCACAATATACTGTTTCTATTTTTGTCATTTTTTACACATTTTTTTTTCTTTGAACATGCTATTATTTACAGTCCTCATGTTGACTGATTTTTTACACATTATTTGTTTTAAATACTTTTTAAAGAGTACTTTATGTTTTTGTTTTTCACTCCATTTTTGGCCTTTTTTAATACAATTTTACATGTTTACCATAAGTTGTACTGTTCACATATTTTTTACATTTTTTAGATACACTGTTTTATTGTTTTCTTTCCTGCCATTGATATGCCTCTGTTTAATACATGCATTCTTTGGAAGAGTATAGTGGTATTCATTTGATTACCTTTTTTTTCTTTTCCATAAATACACAATATCATATATTGTTTGTTGTACTTCAAATAAGATTCTTACTTGAATAGTCACTGATCTTTGAAGTCTGTGTTTGTCCACAATTACACTCCTTTTTCATGTTGTTGTTTTTATTTACATTGCTTACACTTACTGACTCTCAACGTTTTCACATACTTGATTTTTTTTTTTCATCACACTTGTGTTTATGTCTTATATGTTCACACTCACAAACATGTTCACACTGATGTTCTGCTCATTGAGTTCATTGTGCTTGTCCTTCCACATTTTGCTACACACAAAATTTTTGAATATTTGTTACATTTTTTCTCCCACATTTTCACTATGGTGTACAGTAGTGCATTTCAAAAATATTTTAAACACATTGTATATGCGTCACTCTTTTGTGTTCACATACACAAACATAACATTTTATTTTGAAATTTTTTTCTATACTATGAGATATTTAAATCTCTTCTGTACCTTACTATAAATTAATACAACTTTAAGGTATCAAGTACTCACTGAGTTATAAAAAAAAATTACATTGATTTACATTTTCAGAGTGCTTATAGTTAATTTATTATTTGAATTATGTTTATTCTTATCTTAGTGATTATTTTGTGAAATATTGTTTGTTTAGTTAGGTTCGTAATAAAATATATATGTAGTGATCAGATTAACTCAAGACTTTAATAAGTGAAATTTGATGGTATATAATTTCAGAGTATCAGTATATTGTATACTTTAGTAATTGCATTTTAGTGTATTTTTATTTGTACTTTTGTGTGATATTCTTTCCCAATTTTGTCACTTTTGAAAATATTAGTGTGTTAGTAAGTGACACAACAACATTCCTTTCTTGAACAAACAAACAAAAAATCATTAATTTTGTTATTTTTACCGTATGACCACAATTGCCTTCAATTTTCTTTTTAAGCTATAACTAATATTTTACGTACTTGTTACCAAGTTTAAACCTACATTTTCAAGACTTGCAAGTTAACTAATTTCATTCTTTTATAACTTAATTTTTTTCTATTACCTCCACATAATTAATAACTTGTTTATTTGACATTCACGGATATATTGCTGTGTGCATGTGTTGAATGCTTGTTTCCTTGTTTGTGTGGTACCCACAAGCTTGGAGGTATAATTGCTTTTGTGTACTGCCTGGCTGGTCCAGCAGTTTTCACTTGTGTATTTGGATTCCATGCTGTGTCTGTCAATATATAATTCCTTCGAGAATGTTCTTAAAACTTGACAATTAATAGTAATGTTTGCTTTTAAGGTTAAAAAAAAATAATAACGACTAAAATTTAATAAAATAGTAATTGATAATAAAATATAGATTGACATTGTACTATCTTTATGTTAGAAAATTAAAATGAATTACATAGGCAATACAATAGTTACAATTCAACAGCACTTGCACCATTTCGGAGGTCATTTTTACACAATTATTTTATTGTTATTAAATTGATGTTCATAGACTGTATTGTACATAGATTCATTTTATCTCCAAAACAAAAATGTCTCATAGTTATTTTGCGTGGGTATATTTTGTATTAAATATGTGTTTATTTTTCTCCTCCTATGTATGTATACATTTTATATGTTGCCAGATAAGATAATTTAAATTGTTGCTATCATTTCTTGTTACCATGGTACAAAACTTGTGAGAAATAGCCATCAAAGCAATTTTTGAATGGCATATTATGGTAAATTTACATAGCCACAAATTTTATTGATTAATTTTTTTCATGCATGCATTCTTATGTTTAAAAGGCCTTATTGTTGTAATTACTGAGCAGCGCTGCTTCATCATGATCATGTAATTTTTTTTAAGCATATTTAGAGTACTCAGTCACTGCAATTTTGAGCAGTATATCTTTGATGTGCACATGAGCTTGAGAGGCTCAATTAAAGAGAAAAGGGTGTGCTGAAATGCCCCTTATTTAAAAAAAAGGGTGTGCTGAAATGCCCCTTATTTGAAAAAAAAAGGATGAGCTAAAATGCCCCTTTGTATTGTGAGCTAAATGCTCCCTTTTTAATATTTTGTCGACATTTCTTTTTATTGCTAGCACTTATTATTTCTATTTTTGTCATGACAATTGTTTTCTTTCTGTGAACATTTTTAGGTGGTGGTCATCAGTAATTTTGCAATTGTATAATTTTGTCTGAATATGTTTAAGATTTTCTTAATTGTTTAAGCCAGCCAAACAGAGCATTTAATTAAAATTTTTTTAAAGACATTAATTGTAACTAATAAAAAAAAAATTTCTTCAAAAATTTTTTTTCCTGGTTGAGGGAAGTATATATGTGATGAAGATCACATATCAATTTAATAATCATTTACTTTGGCTTTCTTTAATGTAATCTATCCAAAATTCAAGAATTCTAAATCACTTCTGTTTTTCATTTTACAGCCATTTCGGTTTTTAAATCTGTATTTTCGCTTTTCCCGTATGCACTATTCTTTTTGTTCTTAATTGTTTCGTCTCTTCAGACCGGTGTGCTAAAAATAGATTATATTGCGTCCGTTTGCAAAATCAACGGCCTTTTTGAGTTTCTTCTTGGCATCCTGCTGGCGTAAGTTATTTGGTTGTTCCCCTGCGACGACTTTAAAATTATTTGCTCGCGATTACGTCATTGTAATTTTATTGGATTAACTGTTAGGGTTGCTCTGGAATTGGCGCTATTAATCTCAGCCAAGTTATTGTTCTCGCCAATGTGTAATTCTGTGCTGGCGTAATTTTTAAAATGATTCCACCTTAATTTCACTGTCCATATAGGACGTATTTTTATTTTCGCTGAGCCACCACCGCCCGTTATAATAATGTTTCAATAGTATATGTTTAATAAAATAGTTTCAAGTATTTAACGTCTCTTTTTTATATTGCAACTAAGTGTATATCGTACCTGGTTTATTCATGTCACAACGCAACTTGATAATTTAAAATAGCCCATCCAAATAAACTTCTTTACAACCACCTCGCCTAAAGACCAATTTCTGCTCCGTCATTGAAAGAATGCTTCCCGGCTTTTAAGTTGAAGGGCACGATAGCTTATTTGGGGGAAATCTTGAAACCTCTCTTCGCTATGAAAAGCTGGCTAACAGAAAAGGAGTCCACAGTAGAGATTAGACAGGCTCGGACTCAGACGATTATGTTCGGGCTCGGACTCGTCAGACATTCCTCCTTTATTGAACATACTCCTTGTAAACAGATAAAAAAAAAAAAAAAAACCAGCTGCCAAGACGGCCAGCTTAGTCCGCCCTTAAACTTACTGTTCTTATACTCGGGGCAGTGTTGACTCAATTTCTGGACTCATTTCAAGGCTCTACCAGTGGCAAAGTGCTAGCGCGTTGAACTGTGAGATGGAAGGTGCCTGGTTCGAAACCAGATAGCGTCCGCCGACCTAACCGTTCGGAGTTTTCCGTGGTTTTCTCTGAAATTTCGCGTAAGTACGGGTTAGGAGCACTTAGACTGTCCCCAACGGACTGCAATCGGCTGTGCCCGGCACAGCCAGCTGTCGTCCAATAAGGGTCTCTAGATCTGTGGCACGCGATGAACGTTTCGATCGTCCGCCCTCTTGCGGGTCGTTCAGTCGAGCGATGGCAACGGCTGCTCTTTTTTCAACATTGGGCCATCTATCCAGCTGTTCTCGCAGTCTTCCATTTTTCAGCAGATGTCAGTGTTGTTAAAAATAATCTTTTTACGGGAAATGACGTGCTAAAAAGTAAAGGATTCCCGTGGAGCTATGTCACCCGCCACTATTTTTATAGAAATCAAAACTATTCTTCGTGATTGGCAACAGTCAAAACGTCAGAGTTTGGTGTTCCCAGAGCGGGAACACTGCGCGTTAAAGGGTTGAAGAGAAAATGCAGTCAGAGTTGGTTATTATATTTGTCTTTCATTTGCACAAAAGGCAAAATTTGATATTCTATCAATGAATTCATTGATAGAATATTTTATGTTAGCTGAAATTTCGGGCTCGGGCTTTAAAGAATGAGTCGGAATTCATCTCTAGTCTACAGTTCCCTTACCTGGAACTGTTCGTTCAGGTGTTTCTTCAACAAGAGGTTGTTCATGTTCCCCTTTTATCTCAAATTGTAAGATTTTCGTTTGTCTAGTGGGTAGAAAATTTTTCTTTAAAGGGTGTTTACAGAAACAAAATAAATTTTCCTTCAATAATATGTTCTGTACTTGTATGACATGGGATGTACGGGAACTGAGGAAGATATCTCGCCTGACGATAATTTCAACAAGAAATAAATCAGTGTCTAACTCGTCGACTGTGAAATACTTTCCGACAGAACAATACTTTTGAGCCAAATTGGGAGATGAATTATACTTAAAATTAGGAGAGATTTTAGTTTAGCGGTTAAGTCAAAGCGATACGCGAGAGCTATCTACCCAAGAGGAAATTCCTTGGGCGGAGGGTCTTTTTAAATGTTTCTGAAGGCTATTTCCGTTACATCTGGAGAAAATCGCCCCCAACTCCAGACAGCCACGGGTGTGCTCGAAACTCAGAACCTTTACACTTTGGCGAGATTTTAGAGATAATCTTAAAAAGAGGGGAGAATATCCCTATTATTTTAATTTTTCGAGACCCCGTAAAAATGCTCTAAAATTTATTCCCGTTTTTTAACTGAAGAGCTAACAGCGAATTCTTTTGAGTGCTCCTGTAGAACTATAAACGTTTCTGGCAGTATTTTCGATCGAGATTATTACTCAGTGTTCCTTAATAATACATGCGAATAATTTCGTTTGAAATAGACGAATAAGTCAAAAACAGGCTTTAAAGAATGATTAACCATACAGCGTGATATATTAGAATTCTTTTTGGTGCTCCTCTAAAAGAACTGTAAATGCTCCTTACATCTTTTTCAGTTAGGTTCATGGTGCTATACATAGGGATAACACATATAAATTTCGTAGAAATCGATGAATATTTAAGGCAGCTAGAGCACGGACGAACAGACGGACGAAAAAATAAGCAGAAATCATAAACACCTAAGTATTGTTGAAGGGTGTTAAAAATATTGTTCTTTTAAAGTTCAGCAGTCTCACGTGGTCCACGGGCCAAATAATCGAACATTGCAATTTTTCTCCATGCAAATCCGTTCATTGGAGGACGAGTAACGGATTTTCAAAATTCCCATTGAAATCGTCATACCTTAATGTTATCCTATTAGGAATTTTTTCATTTCCTGTCAAAGAATGGAACTATCACAAATGTGGGTTCGTTTTTCGAAATATTTTTCTTTCGTGTCCTATTTGGAGATTGATTTCCAAAACTCTCCAAGCTTACCGACATTTGGCACAATTTTTGAAGGATGCACGCAGCCCTCGTTGGACCATTAGACTAGTTATAGAGTAGTACGATGCTGAGCTTGCAATGTTGAACGTCTGTAAAACTGTCATTGACAGCAATGTGTTGAAATTCTTTTGAATCCTCCTGTAGAAGAACTATAAACGTTAGACGTACCATTTTTGATGGACAGCTACATCTTGTCATTCTTAATAACATACATAACTTTTGTTTCGTTTGAAACGCCAGAATATCTCCGGATGACGCTTTAAAAAATGACTGTTCATGGAGCGTCATGTATTGGAATTCTTTTGAATACTCTTGTAAAAGATCTATAGGTTTTTAAGGTTCATTTTCGCCTTAAAAGATTACCCTAGTAGCACAACTAGTTCAAAACACGTTTTTTGACGGTAAAAAAAACGTGTTTTGAACGTACCTTGAACGTTTTCTGAACTAGTTGTGCTACTAGGGTAAGAGTGCAAGAAAAATGTTAGTTTGTGAGAACTGTTGTACACTTTTGGCTTTGGTAGTGAATGTGAACTTTTGCATGCACATTACTTTTCCTGACTTTTATTGAAATTTATGTTTCTTATTTCTAGGATGCGAGTCTGCCACCCAGAAAGGTTTTGATGTGCGTCCTGTTCTCCAAGTGCCGTTGTAAAGCTACTTCGAACAGTCAAGCCCATTATCAACAATCATTTTCATGGAGAGAGTTTGCCTGTGAAGAGAATCGCGAAGATGGTGAGCAGCTTTTTTGTGATGTTACAGCAAGCCAAGGGGGCGGAACTAAGGGCCAAACCAAACCTAAAGCAAGTCTAAAGTGGTGGGAGGAGTCAAGTTTCTTCCTGGAAGATGATGTATTGTAAAAAATGTATGCTAGATCAATCTGTTCGAAAAACTGAAAATGAACCTTTAATGATTCAAATAAACTGTTCGATATTTCTCAAAACTGTGAGTTGTCAGTTTTTTAAAGTTTTCCTTCAGTTATAGCGCAGTATGCACCAGACTATGCAAGGATGCGCGTGGACTTAGTCTATATACGGTCCGCGCATCTAGTTACGTCATCGATGGCGGTTTCCGGTTCTTCTCCGAGGGGAATCAAGATGGAGGACAAGTTAAATCGGGCGAAAGTTTCGAAAGGGAAGTTAATCTCTTGAGGGAGATCCAAGTCAGGACTCTGTCACTATAGGAGGACAAAGGTAAAGGCGGCGATCAAGTGAGATAAATCATAATGAAGACAGCCTTTTTAGGAGAAAGTGTAGAGGTAAAGATGGTGATGGAGTGAGTTTAAAGTTCCGTAACGTATATTGGGGTTCAGAAGACCGTTCGAAGGTGAACCAATAGCTATGACTTTGAAAAACAATATAAATTACAGAACTTTATACTCATTCGATCGCAATCTTAACCTCAAGACTCTCCTGCAATGGCCTAGTACTGACCTATCTCACTGGATCGCCATCTTTACTTTTGTTCTTCTAGAGTAACAAGGTCTTGACTTGAATCTGTCTGAAGAGATTAACTTCCATTTCGAAACTTTCGTAAAATTCAACTTGTCCACCGTCTTGAAACTACCTCGGAGAAAAACCGGAAGCCGTCATCAATGACGTAACAACTAGATGCGCGGCCCGTATATAGACTAAGTCCACGCGCATTCTGCCGTACTCTGGTGCAGACATCGATAACTCTTCTATTTCAAAGTAATGTGGTGTGAGTAAAAAATTACAATGAAACAAAGATGGATGTAGGTTAAATAAGTCATTTATTAAATCTCAACTCAATTCAGCATTGCATACGTACTCATACAACAAACCTACGGCGCAAAGTAAACTACTCTTCTGTAATACGATTGAAGCAGACTTCAGTTCCATCGCACCAGCTTTACAAACATGGTGTTTTCTGTTTCCACCTGGCTGTTCCCACATCAGACAAGGAGCTTGACCTTCGTATATTTACTTTCAATAAATCACACTCTTGTAGAAATGCCACATTGACTGCTGACATCAAATTTAAAAAAGCCGAAGAGATATGTGAAACCTGTAAAAGAAACATGATTGAGTAAATTAGATGACACAAAGTTATACTTGCAAAACATTACCAATGCAGAATATTGAGATTTTGAGTGTGTTGAGAAAAAAAATAAATATATATACACTACTCTCGACAAGCATGAGTAAGGGAAAGGAGATACGTAAAATTAGCGAACTTTAAGTGAAAATTCTACCTAACACACGATTTTAATTAAGGTTAAAGTATAGTCATAGATGTCTAGGCCAAGAGTATCCAAATCTTTGCCCATGCGCCAAAGTTGGTGCACTGGATGATTTCAGACTGCTCATAGCATTCTTTCTTTTTTCTTTCCAGCAGATTGAATTTATGATGCTACGTTAGAAGGTACACCCCAAAAGACATTGTCACCAAAATTCGAACCATCTACCAAACCCCCTACCCAATATGCGAAAAATTAATTCTAGAATTTTCCTCAGAGCAACCATTTCAATTTCACGTTATTACTTTTCTCCCCTAAACTAAAGCAGGATGTCCACCAATGTCAGGGGCAAAAAATAGTATCATTAGTAGCCATTTTCTTAATTTTAGTTGCCAAAATAGTAGCCTTTTTGCATGATTTTGTAGTTAAGAAATAAACATACATCAATTAACTTCATTTCAGAAATGACGAATAAAATGATAAATTAAAAAACTTCATGTGTGTTATAAAACAGAGCATAGTACATTTTTTTTTTATAAATGCGACCAGTCGCAAATGAGAAAGGGGAGTTGAGAAAAACAGAAATCCGATTTTCAAATGAGTCGCCTGGAGTAAAGTAGCCAAAAATTTAAAAGTAATATGGAAATGGCATTTTTAAATTAAGAAAGTCGCCCTATCTTTAAATTAGCAGCAAAAGTTGTCTTTTTAGTCCCTGCTAAATCCTATACTCGTATTTATAATTCCCAACTTTACTCGTAAACAGATCCAGATTATTGCATGGACACTTGGAGCACGTGCCCTGGGCACACATACAAAAATAGGCCAAAAAATTGAGTTCAAAGCTACATACTGGGGCGAAAACATTGAGCTAGCTGTATACAGGGGCATAAAATTTGAAAAGTGCCCTGGATACAAAAAATTAATAGTCAGTCCCTGCCCGTGAACGTAATGAAATAAAAAGTTGTATGGCGAATTTGAAGACATCTGTAAAAAAATAAAGTGGTGCACGATATGCAAAAGCTTAAATACTCCTGGTGTAGACAAGTAATTGTGGCTAAGGCTACTAATAAACTAAGTAAGATATGAGGTTATCATTTTAAAATATGTAGTGGTAAATGCATGGATATGCAAATTAAACCACCAAAACTTGAGTGACAAACTTCTGAGTTTCCGTAGCAACAATAGAAGCCATAATATTAAAAAAAATTGACCTCAGTAGGCATTGACTTTAACAAAGATAATTTTATTTACTTTTTATTAAATTAAATTAATTAATGCAGGGCCGTTTGTTAAGCAATGGCCGATAGCGTTAATCCAGTTTGTTTAGTTTATAGTTTTCATTCATTTTTAATTCCACGTAACAGGATCTAAAATGAATCAATTAAATTTAATGAATGAATTAATATTTGAAAAAACTATTAACATGAAGTGTCATCCACTAGAAGTTTAAAAAAATGAATTTCAACTCGAGTGGATGAATAAAAAAGTATTTATTAACGATTGAAAATTTGAACAAGATAGATAAATATAGGGAGAGTGTGAACTAATTGTAGGAATTGAAAAGGGGATTAGAGATATGCTCTAGCTTAATGAGGGAAGTAGAACTTTATCTTCATAAGTTTGTCGATCGATCCAATTTTGGTGATTACTTTTTTAAACTTTGCATAGTACATATTTTAAAATAATCTCACGTTCAACATACACTATATAAAGACTACATTTAAGCACTTGTTACGGCACATACAAATTTAGCTTTCCTTAAATTAAAAGCTTTTTTTAAAACCCATTAACGTCCAAGCGATCTATTTTTTAGACGGTCGTAAATGCAATGAGTAGCCCTGACATAGCCCCTTCCGACTACTTCTGTAGATGAACAATAATGCCTTGTCTCCAGAACACTTACACAGAGTGGACGAAGTGCGAAAATCTTCTGATGCCTTCATCGCGTCAAAAGATGAATCCTTCTATGCTGCTGGCATCCGTGCTCTGCCTCACCGTTGGCGGTGGGTGCTGGGAAATAATGGAGATTACTTTCACGAATAAAGGTATTATTCATTTCTTTGACACGCTATTTAACTCTCTCGTCACCGAATTATTAAAAATCAGAGAAAACAAATCTGTCTAACATTTATTGCATCTGAAATACTATTATAAATCATGCAAAAATATTTTTTCTAATGTCGATAATAATAATTTTTCTAATAATAATTTCTGCATTTTCGAAGCATTTTGTTATGCTAAAATTTATTTAAAAGGATGCACACATTAGGTAAAGGTTGAGGAATAAGAAAAAAACTACACTTACCTTAAAAAGAAACAAAACGGTAAAAAAGCAGCGTAAATATTTTCTTAATTTTTCTCCCAAAGCAATGAAGCGAAAACTGTAAAAAAGGATCTAAATGGACTAGTACTGCAATCTAGGCACGATTGATGCATCTAGTGAAGAGCCTCCTGTACTTTCTACATGAATGAATGATATTGATATCACTGAAAGAAAAAAATCTGATGTGTCCAACACATGACTTCCTTGCACGTCCATTAGATCAAAAATATTTTCGACGCACTTCCTCTAAATTTATTTGTTTGAAAGAGATAAAATATCAATAATAGTGTTACGAATTTTCGGGGCAACCCGCTGCTCTGGGGCTTAAAATGGTTTAAAATTCGTATTCTACGCTTCAAATAGATAAATTTTGCTTTTTGTTGCATCAAAATCGGCCAATTAGAACCGGAGATACGGAGGTTTCGCTTTCCCATATGTTTTTCTATGGGCTTCTAGAAAATCTCGAGAAATATTAGTCCTAGAGCTTAGATCTCTTCACTTTTGAGGACTTATTTTTGGCGCCAAATTTGGCGATATTTCGCCAAAAGTCGCCAAGCTTGGCGACTTTTTGGGTCATTTGGCGCGTTTTTTCCCAATGGGGCCTGGAAGTTGTTTTTCCTGCATTAAAAACGCATAATAACCTAACATTTATCTTCTATGACGTAATCAAAATTCATGCTTTATTGTAGAACCCTCTAGAAATTGACTTTTCTGGAAACCTCTTGTACCTCCTGCGCCGGCTATTTATAGAAGAGCGCGTCGCCCCGAGAGTCAGTTGCGAGTTGAACATTCAATGTGTAAAGAGCTCTGAGTACGCTTGCTTTGTGTGAACTGATAGTGCTATAGAACCTGTGTTTTAGCTTGCTTTGTGAAGCTGTTTTTAAAGTGCTGTGTGTAAATTCTTCATTGCTGTCTCTTAAGGGATAGTGTACTATATCCCTTGAATATTTCCACGGAATTTTTGCCTGTAAAAGTGTTTTATTTTGTGTGAGAAATACAGCATTTGTGAGAGCTTCTGATCTAAGCGAACTGTTAAAAGCACATTACTGCTAGATTGTGCTTGTGAATTGTGTACAGCTGATTGTTCTACGAAGTTCTAGAAGCAATAAAGTTTGTGTTCCATCCTGACAAGTGACTTTTTACTTGAAATTTTTACACGAACTCGACTTTAGAACGACGAACCCCAGGAGTAGCAGAGTAATTCCGCAACAATAGTAAGGTTTAGCGATTTCTAGCCAAATATTTCGATATCGCCAAGCTGAGTTCAATTTGAAAGATTTCCTTCTAACACTTTATTTGGCGATATTTCACCAAAAGCCGACAAACTTGAGATAGTCAGCGAGATTTTGGGGATAGCCAAAGTATTCATTGACCCCAGACTTTCAATGAATTGAATGCATCTATACACCTCAATGTATTTAAAGTCATTTGGCTCACCATGTAAATAAATTCTCAGTCGATTGCTGTCAAAAAAGATATTGAAAACAGTTTGATATTAGAATAGTTGTAATATCAAAGTTAAAAAAATCTATGGGTTAAAGTTTTAGAGTTATACAAAATAGGAAATAATTTTTGGCGCCAAATTTGGCGATATTTCGGCGAAACTCGTCAATGTCGACGACATTTGGCGAGATTTTAAGCAATAAACCAAACAATGACAGATTATCGCCAAATTTGGCGATATTTCGCCAAAACTCGCCAAGAACGATGACAAATGGCGATACTTTGGGCATGGACCAAATGACTGACTATCGCCAAATTTGGCGATATTTCGCCAAAACTCGCCAAGGTCGAGGACAGACGGCGAGATTTTGGGTATGTACCAAACAATGACTGTCTACAGTTGTATTATAATGAAGATGTCCATAGACATTAAGGTACTGAAATTCTTTTCGGTGGTCCTGTAAATAAACTCTCCAGTAGATTGGAACCAAAAATCGAGATGCACAACTTGATGTTACAACATTCTTATATGTGAAATTTCATAATAGTTTTTGAGATTTGAGAGTTAAATATGCACACACGTACACCAAAAGTCGCCAAGCTTGGCGACTTTTGGCATAGTTCTTGAGGGAGGCACGTGACCGTGGTCGGACCATTACCTAACTTATGTGGTAGGACGGTATTATGCTTGAAATGTATGAATGCCCCTAAAATTGCTATTGACCGTAATGTATTGGAAATCTTTTGAGTGTTCCTGTAGCAGAACTATAAATGATAAAGACAGTTTTTTTAATGGAGAAATTCATTTTCTAACTCTTTACAGCATATATCACTTCTGAGTCGTTTGAAATAGCCCAATACCTCTAAAAAACGCTTTGATGAATTTCGGCCCATAGAGCGTAATGTATTTCGAATCTTTTGGGCGGTCCTGTACATAAACTATCCATTCGATTGCCACCAAAAGGGGAGGTGCACAACTACGTACATACGTACGTACGTACAGACGGCATGGAAAAACTGGCCACAGTAGACTCGCCACTGGTCAAAATGAGTTGCAGACGCGTTAATATGATCGTGCATGCTAGCCTACGATGAGATGCATCGAAAAAAGTTTTTAAATTAAATTTAGAGGTAGTCAAAATCGGTTTTTATGACGAAATTTGGCCCCCAAAATTTTTCGGGATCACATTACTTCCTTATACTACGTACAAGGAAGTAAAAATACTAAATTCAGTTGTTTTCTCTCTAAATATTGCTATTTGAAATAGGAGCCTCCTACGAGGTTCAGGGTGACGAGAGGGTTAACTTATTACCAGACCCAATAAACGAAAAGTCACATGAAAATTTAGTAATTCTTTTCCTCGGCTTCTGAGCAGAAAGCCAAGATAA
>JAWZYV010019967.1:0-44762 GCA_038373885.1 Cheiracanthium punctorium | reverse complement strand
CGTATATTTATAGCATTTACAGCATGAATAGTCTGATAGTCAATGGAAATCCAAATAGGTATGTATTTTTCAACCCTGAAAAATGGAAAAAAGGGCTTAAATCGCTATGAAGCCAATATCATAATGTTCCTGGCTAATAAATTTATCCGAACTTTAATTATAATCAGGTCTGCCTATAAGCATTGATAAATGAGCCCTCCCAGTTTGGCATATGCTTCCGGAAATCACTTCTCCCCTTGCCATGTAAAATAATATTGTTGACTGAAGAACAAATTCAACTTGCTTAGGTGCGATCTAGTATTCTCATATCATCTGCTGCACTTCATTGAAATGTGTCTGCATTCCGCAGACTAAATTCCACCCCGCCCCCTCCTCTCATCATTGATCGTTTTGAAGAGTGATAGGGAAATATATGTTGCCAAATTCATAAATGTTTGGCAATGCAGAAAAGTTTCAGAATAACACATCCTAACTAATATTATAAATGCGAAAGTGAGTTTGTTTGTTTGTTTGTTTGTTTATGACGCTTTCACGCCTAAACCTCCGAATAAATTATGATGAATTTTAGTTTTAGATATAGATGGGACCCTGGAGAAGGTTATAGGCTACTTAGAATTTTAGATTTTTAATTACTTCTTTAATTATTAATTAAAAACCGTTTTTACGTTGCCATGCTTGGCGAGTTTCGCCCGTATCAAGTGATTCATGTTTTGAGCTAACAAAAATGCTATTACTTCAATGAAGAAGCACGCGCATCTGAAAAACATTAAATAATACGGAAATTATGCCAGCTTTATGCCAAATCTATCTATCTCTAATAATAAAAATGAATGTTCTCCAGGCAAATCTACAGAAAGCAGGGCTTTGAAAATTTGAGCATGACTGGGCCCATGACTACGGTAAAGTGTACCTGAGGCTCAGAATTTTAAAATTTAATTACTTTTCTAACTATTAATTAAAAACCATTTTATCGCCCACACAAAATGATTAATGCTTTTGAAATAAAGCAGAAATTCTGTTTGCAAAAATCACATGCATTTGGAAAACATAAATTGCTATGGAAATTATGTTGATTTTACGCCGAATTAAAAAGCATAAATAAAGAAAAGTGTACTTACGTATTATCCCGGCAGTCCGCCAAGACGAGCGATTTTTTGCCGAGATAAATGCCGGGCACATGAAATTATTAATGGTTTTGAATACGATTGGCAAAAGTTTGGCAACTTATTTGACGAAAAAACAGTTTGGCGGGAATGACCGCCGCGATAATAAATAAGTACCAAAAAAAGTCCAGATGTGTTTCTTAAAGTTCATAAATTTCCAAATCCTACCAATAATATAAATGTGTACGTTTATGTGTATTGGATGTTTTGACTGAATCACACAAAAATGGTTGGAAAAATTTGTAATGAAGATAGCTTATGCCCTGGATTAACATACAGGCAGCCAGCCTTTCAAGCATATAGCATAAATAATTCTTTTACAAAGACACTCAAAATAATGCTAATGCATTGCGCTCTATGGAAATTTTGTCGCAACTAAACCGATTTTAAAACTTTCTTCACTGATTGAAAGTCCTAGGCCTATATGGTCCTACGCGAATATGGATTATTCCTCTGTGTGGAATTTTCTAAGGGATCCTAGCCCGTATTTTCGCGAGTTTTTTGAAAAAAACACGGAAAACTGCGAGCGGCTAGGTCGACAGGCGCGACCGGTGTTTGAACCTGGTAACTCCCGCCTTCCAGGTTTGAGAGCAGACCCTCTTAGACACTGGGGGGACCCTGAGTGTTATCGGCTACCTTTTATGCATATATCACAAATAGTTATTTTACAAGGATACTCATAAGAATTACATTACGCTCTATGTGTATCTCTGTAAGTACTGAACCGATTCCAAAATTTTTTTCACTGATAGTAAGCTGCACTATTCTTGAGTATTATAGGCTAAAATTCATGCATGTAGCGCAAATAGTTCCTTTACAGGAACACTCAAAATAATTCTAATACATTAAGCTCTATGGGCATCTCTTTAACTACAGAACCGATTCTAATACTTTTTCGCTAATAGAACGCTGCACTATTCCTGATTAACATAGGCTAAAATTCATGCATATAGCATAAATATTTATTTTGCAAGAACACTCAAAACAGTTCGCAAATACTGTCGTAACTGTCTCTATTCGCCAAATGCCTGAAAAAAATCTAAATTTAGTAATTCTGCATACTCCTATCATTAAATGAAGTATACTACCATACATTATACTTTCTTTAAAATAAGTAAAAAGCAAATAATATTTAAATGCAGTTTCTTTAGTCGCAAACATATTTGTTATTCACACATGCTTCGTTTCTCTCGGGACCTAATTCTAAAGCCGACGCGGACGAAGTCGCGGGTAGCCGCTAGTTAACTAATAAATTCAAAGTAACTGCTGTCAAATAAAAGTCTTTCCTTGTAAAATTAGGTGTTTTTACTGTTTGCATGAGATTGCTGTATACGAGTAAAATGCATTTTTGTTAACTGCATGGGACTCTTCTTCCCATAAGTTTGTTATGAATAGGCTTAAAAAAGAGCTTCGCTCTGAAAAGAGGCGTATCCAAAGGCGTGGGAAAGGGCTAGCTAGGAGGTTTCAAGTCAGAACAAGAAATATAATTTAGTATTTAGAAGATAAAGAACATTTTACTGTTTTCCACGCCCCCCCCACCACATTATAAAGAAAAAATGAAAGAAAATGAAATCAAACTACAATAAATAAATAAAATAAATTTCGCACGCAAGTAAAGATCGAATTTACAGTAGTATTAAACAACAGTAGTATTTAAAATAACAACAGTAGTATTAAACAATATTATAAACAACAGTAGTATTAAACAACAGTAGAATTTACAGTAGTATTAAACAGGGCATTTTTTTGTCAGATCTATATAATTTAGGATGACGATTTTAAGATAATTTGAAAAAAAATTTGAAAATTGGCAACGAGAGGATGAGCTTCCGTTTTAACAAACTTTAATAAAGTCTTTCGCTATTTTCATCGTTGATTTTACAAATGGACAACAATAAATAAGGCTTTTGGCATATCATGCTTTTTTATTTCGAAAAACATGAAAATATAAAAGTGAGACTGAAACAAATAATGCAGTTTGCCGATATTGAGAGAGAGCGGGACTGCTCAAAAGTGCCAGAGGCAATTTGAAAGTTTTGTAATAAAGATTTCTTATTGAAAAGTATCCCTTTTTTACACCAACTGATTATGAAAGTAATGAAATCAAACGAATAATTGAAAGCAATAAACTCTGTGCTATATGTGAGATACTCATAAAATCAAAATATCTCAATCAGATCATTTCTGGTTAAAAAAAGGAAACTGTGAACTCTTTTGGGCAAACCAAACAGAGTCGATTCCAGTTAATCGGAAAACATCAGCACGTAGACGTTTTGGTCTCAGCAACCGACTGGTTTCTGGGACCAAAACGATTACACGAACATGTCTCATGTTTGCAAGACGGGCCATGTTCATTGTTGGGTCCAGAGAGGGAAAAGGCGCACGTAACTGCCCAGGCAAATTAAGTTTAAGGGGGAAAAAAGTTTAATTTTTACTGTAAAAATTCAATAAGACAGAGGAAACAAAAAAAAAAATCCATTACAGGGCATGTCCTATTATAAACTATACTAAAATGTACATGTGTGGCGAACATACAAGCAGTCACAAGCAAAGAATGGTTATGAACAACACTCCTTGCAAAATAGATTAATGAAGTATATTTCGAAACACTTTACATGATGCACAGCATGCTCAGTAATCTTTCAAACTGCAATCAAGATGTGAAACCTTGGTAAATGACGATTCATGGCACTGATAATTCTATGAAGCAATTTGTAAGCAAGCAACACTGAACTCTTCTTTTATGAAAGAACGTTGAAAATCTTGGAAGGTGCTTGGAATTAAAAAAGCGAACTTATGCTCCTCAATTTTTCAACGAGCTTAAAAAAATGTCTTCAATATCTCAATGTGATTGGAAGTGATTGTGGGTTTAAGTTTAATGAACACTAGAAAATGCCGATTTTATTAACATGGGAAAAATTGAATTCTGCTGCGAGGTTCTCATGTGAACGTCCTCTACCCTGATAAAAAGTATAAATCCACGTGGGTCATCGACTAAATTAAAAAAAAATACATATTTTTTTCTACGTACAATACTTTTATGAAATTGGATATAACATGACTAATTCGTTTTCAGAAGAATGCAAGATAATTTTGGAGCTTAATCCTGCAGTTAAAAATAGAACATTTCTCTTTAAATTGACTTCATTAAAGTGAAATAAGCATTCATTCATATAAAAGTGGTGCGGATTATTTTTAGATCATTCCAAATACATCCTGTTTTGTCCGTTAAAATGAATTTCAATTACTACGAAAAATGTGTCGAGTTCATTTTCTGGTTCGCATTAAGAGGGTTTAGCTATAATCAGTCGGTGTCTACCTTTATGGCTATGAATTAAAACAAATCAATCAGCAAAACTAAAAACTTCTCGGTCGTATCACAGTTTATCTGGCAAAGAAGTGAACCCACGCGTTGCTATGGAGATGCAACATCTCGGATCTCTTTCATAACGTTTCTCAGTAAAGCTAATTACAGAAAAGAGATTTTATATTCAAACCTTATTCAAAAATCAGCCTCCGTGAATGACGTTTTTTATTTCGTTTGATAAAAGCGGAGGGGTCTCAGTGAATGGGAGTCTTGATTAAGTTCAGAATCACTGCTAATTGACACTACGTGGAGATCTGGCCTTTTTTTTTCTTGTTTTCAAAATAAATTAGGTTAGTCAACAGCTCAGCACTTGACCAGCCACACACTTGAACTAACATCAAAGAAGAAAGGAGGTTATCGATTATTTTAGTGCATTTATATAAAGCATAGTAGACTACTCAAGAAAGTACCATATGGATACTAAAAAAGATTAGAAATTTGTTTTTATTAGTATTTTATTACAGGAAAATCTACACCCCTTAAACTATTTTTTGACATTCACCAAACGAATTAAGGTATATGTATTACCTTAGCACAGCAATAATTTTAATTCGTAAAATTCAGCTGCCTGTCAATTGAACCACTTCTGCAGATTTACTTTAATATCATCACTTGCTAACTCCTGGCGGGCAAGAAATTTTCTAAAAATTACAACTGTCAACCTGAACCTGTTTACAATGCTTACCTTGATCTCATCATTATTAGGAAAATGCTGACCGACAAAAATTTTTTTAGATGAGAAATTCTCTAAGAGTTTCTTCAGATGAAAAATTCTCAAATTTCTTGTGTGCATGCCAGTAATTTGCTAGTGATCATGGAATTAAGATAATTCACATTTTAAGAAACATCATGTCAGTATTTGCAAGTGATAATGAGATCAAGGTAAACTTCTGGAATTGGTCCATGTTGTTGCTGGCCGAATTGTATAAGTGGATACGTTGCAACTCTTGTTGAGATACGATAAATGGCGTGCTGAATATGTAGAAAAGAAGTTTAAGGTGTGTTGATTTTTCTCTAGTAAAATACAAATAGAAACAAATTGTAATACTTTTATGTACCCAAACTTTACTTATTTTCTGAATAAGCTTATATGTTACAGTTATCAACCGTTACCTCTTCGATTGGACATCTAAAAATTGATAAGGTGATCCTATTGGTAAATCTTGTTTCTGTCGGCAGGATAGTTGCGAGAGTTTGTCTGTGTGCAGCATGTAATAGAACGGTTAGGGGAAGAACCTTAAAAGTTGGAGACGCACAGGATTTTAGAGAATGTGTGGAAGGGGACATAGTCGTGCACCTTAAAGCAATATTTTTCGAAATCTCATTAACTTTTATTTGCGTGCTTTTTTCGGGACAACTGTCTTATTTCGAACAAATTCCACTCATTTCAATTCTCATTCGGGGAACTAAACTGATTAGGCATTTCAAATTTAATTTTGGAATGGGAAGTTCTTTTCATTCTGAAATAAAGGAGAAAACCATTTTGAAATCTCAAAATATTTGCTTTATTATTTTATATCCCCTACAATATACGCGAATTATATATTCGCTAAAATATTCGCTACGGATAAAGAAGAACACTGTTCTATCCAAAAAGAAACTGGCTCAGTTTTTTTAGGCCATGTGTCTCAAACTCTGGATCTGCTAAGGACATTGTAGCTTCTACAGTATCGTGTCTTACTGAACTTACTGAAAAAGGGGTTTGACTAGAATACTTAGATTTGGTAGGCTGTGACAGTACAAATGCCAATAATGGATGGGAAAGTGGTGCTATCAGACAGCTTGAAGTGCATCTCGGACGACCACTGAAGTGAGCTGTCTGTTTATTACGTTTTTTTGAATTACCTTTTAGCCATCTTTTCCAACATTTGGATGGTGAAACAACTGGCCCAAGATCATTTATTGGACCAGTTGGGCAGAGCCTTATTGGTTGAGAAAAGCTTTCAGTGATAAAATTTCAATTAATTGATTGTGAAATTCCAGAAGTGGACAGACAACTGTTGAGCAAGAACCAAAGATATCTTTTTGACGTAAGTCAAGCAATTAAAAGTGAAAACTTTCCAAATGACTTATCAAGGGTGATCCCGACCCAATTTCACATGCTAGATGGCTCACTTGTGCAAATTGAGTCCTTCGACTTTACGTGAGCTGGGAACACTCATCGGATTCCTTAAAAGCTATAGTGACATTTATTTTAAAATCTTATATGCCGGTTTGGTTTGAAATAAAACAGTATGTATGTAACATCTAAACAGTATGTAAACATCTGTACAGAGCAATAGAAACATCTCGATACTTTGTCTGACGACCTGAAGAAAGTGGTATTCAGTGTAATTGAACGAAACTCATTCTTTGCTCACCCAGAAAACCTACTCATGGCAATGGTCTTTGATAAGAGAAGGCACATAAGAGAGAAGAGTGTTAAAAGTCAGGCACTGTTTCAAAAGGTAAATGCATGTATCAGAACTTTATCACTTCTCTACTTTAAACTTCGATGCGGCAGATTTGTGACGTCGTCTCAGATTAATAGGAGAGGCTCTAAAAATCTCGTCACAGCTAGATGTAATTCTGTTAGCAAACACTATTATCTGGTCCGCGTCTGGTTTTCTATCACCGTGTTCTTAAACCGTAGTTTTCGCCTATTGGTTGGGTTCGATCGCAGGCAGCTTCCGCTTTTCCAAAACCATGTGAGCGTTACTTCCGTCAGAAAAAAAATCTGAGTTACTCCCTAGTCGCGCCTAAAGAGGTTTTACTTAAAAAAAAAAAAACGTTTTGAATTATTGACACTAGATTATCATTTTCCCAGCTATCAGCCAAGAATTGCACCAGGCTTCTTTGAAATGGTACTTTTTGAGATTTCCAAGAAAATCGCTAGGTCTTGGCTGAAGAGGTCCTTGGATGACATACGGTCTATTGAACTCTAACTGATTTTGACGTTCAGTCTTTGATAGAGGGTGTTAAGTGCCTATCAAAAATTATGTGTATTTCAGAGGCGTTAGTTGAGCACTATTTTATTAAGATCTATTCAGCAAACTTGTCAAATGTCTGCGGCATAGATTATCCGATAACATTCAAGTAATAAAAACCGTTTATTTCATTATCGATACCGGTATGCTCACAGTTTCGACATTAGACTTCAATATACTTGGGCTAGTTTTGGATTTGTCAGTTTTTAGCAACTCACCAGTACACGAGAAAAGAGCAGGAGGCACAGGCGCTAATGGAAACGTTGAGCAGTACTCCATGCTGATGTCTTTCTCAATACTAATCGCAAGTAATCAGCCAAAGATGTCTCTTTCCATTTTAAGAATGGAGTTTTTACTTTTATATTTGTTGGTTTGAGCTTTGACGCCGGACTGTGAAGCGAAATTCAGGATTTTGTTACGCTTTATCGGTTTTTCGAACCTTCCCGAATGGAATTACATTCTGAAATAAACGTCAATTGTTGTTGATTTTCAACCGACTTAATGTTGATTAGAAAATCACTAACAATAGAAGATACTGCCTTACCAGTTGAAATATTAACAATAAACAGAACATTTTTATCGATACTCTCAACGTAGGGATTCAGTGTATTTCTTATAGTCTCGATACTCTGAAGACTTCCGTTATCTTTTTCGATTCGACTTTTCTGCAAGGCAAGCAGGGTCCGATTTGCAGAGTTCGGGGCTCTGGGCAAAAGCTTCATTGAGGGCCCCTTTTTTCCAAAACTTTTCCAAAATGTACAAATTTTTAAACTTTAAAGAACAATTTGGGGCCCAGTTTTGGTAGGGGGCCGGGGCGCTTGCCCTGAATGCCCTCCCGGAAATCAGTCCTTGAAGGCACGACTGGTATGATCTTTTTGCCATAGACCGACTTGTTCTTTAACGGTAAATACAATTTTGGACCTTATGCTGTGACTAAGTGCCCATCTTTGTTGGGCTGAAATGGACTCTGCGGCAAAATTATGTGTTAACTGATGTGAAGCATCAGCATTAATGGTCTGTTCTAACGTTAAGTCAATAGGTAATTGAGAGAAACCAGATTTGGTTCGTCGGATACCAAATGATCCTCGTCTGAATTCAGATATAATCCGCAAATTGTTGTTCTGCGCCTTCATAAGATTACTGACGTACACAATGGAACATCTGGCATAATTTGGCTGGTTCAATGAAAAGAACAAACTGGACATGTTGGAAATAGAGTGTAATAGAGAGCTCAAAATCACTGTACTGGATGCTTCTTGAACATCGAAGAAACAAATTAATGAATTCGCAGTACTGGAGATAGTATTGAGCCGTCTTTCTGTGCGCACCGAGCAAAGTTTTTTTCTTTTTTTTGGTGCTATTCCTTGTACCCATCTACGATTTTCCCCAGCATTTCAGGTAAGTCAGTTTGGTAAGTAACGAAGCTTACAATTTGATCCTCCGAAATCTGTAAAAGTACATCCAGCATCTCAGGATGTGATTCATGCTGAGACAAATACTGCTCGAAGTGAGTGTTGCCAGAAACGTCTTCAGATAAATCGCTAGAGATTGATAAAAAAGTATCAAAAAATCGCAAAGTTGATGTTACAGTATGACGTCATATCACGCATACTTAAAATTCACAGAGTCTAAAAAAACCGCAAATCCTCAAATTTAGCAGCATATAATGCTTTCAAGAGAAGCAAATATTGGGAAATGTCTCAAAACATGGCAAATTTTACTCTAAAATCTAGGCAACCATGGATTCAGCCAACTTTTTGATAAGGCAACCTACTACGGTTGGATTAGGAATAAAATAACCTTTCGTTTGATGCATAGTTCGATTAAATAACAGATGAGGGTATATTAACAACGTTTACTCGCCTGTTTGTACCTGGTAACTCCATAGTTGGGCAGAGGAGAAAGTAGGCGACCCGTATTTTTTCAATTCGTTGGGGCATATTCTCTCAACTAATGCTTGATTTTCATAAATAACAGATGGGGGGAAGGTGATCGAAAGAAATTAATTAAAAATTTAACTATTTAATATCATAAGTACGCATTTTAGCTAGGCAACTTATTTGCGATGTATCAATGGATACATTATCTAGCATATGTTCTTCATCATTATTAAATAACTGATGAGGGTATATATTTCTAATACAGGATCTTAGACTATATAATCACATTTAAAAGCTACTACAGTGGAACCTGCCTAATGTGACCACCCTCGGGATTGACAAAACTGGTCACCTTACAAAGGTAGCACTTAAATAAATTTGTTTATGCTTAAAATTCAAATAACACTTGCACAAACACTCTACAGTTGATTTATAACAAGATCTCAAAATCAATAAATATCCATGAACAAAAAAGAGAAATGTGGAGTGTGGAGAGTACAATACTGAAACATTAAAATGCACATTGCATACAAATTGTGTGCGACTTCCTTATACTTACGTTTCAATATGTATTTTAATACTTCTTGGTCACAATGAATAATAAAAAATAATAAATATGAATAAAAATATAAATTTCCATTTTGCAGCTTGACATATTACTACAGTTTGAATTTTTGGGTTGTTTTCATGTTTGCACAAATATAGTTCATGATACAATTTTCACTAGTGTACATCAAGAACACATTGTTTAGATAACACACTGTGCTGTAAAAGCAAAGTTCTAAAAGGGCCGGTGGCCAAATAAATCGGCAAGTTAAAAAAATGAAAAGAAATGTTAGGCTTTATACATGCTTGGCAAAATTTAAATGTGACTCGCCACATGGGTGATCAGAATATAGATTTTGTAGTTTAGACAAAATTATTGTAATCCTGCGGGAAAGGAAGAAAATTGAATATATTCACAAACTACAGACGCCAACAAAATGCATTACAAAGGCTAGAACCAAAGTAAATTAAGAAACAGTTAAATAGCATTATTCACAGATGGGAGATTTAAAATGGTAAGAGTATTACATTTAGAATAGGTAAAGGGACATCAGAAGTACTCATAAATGTGTGATTAACTTCATCAAAAGTAATAGTAAATATGTGATCAACTGCATCCCACACACCTCTTACCGGAAACCACGCTGAATCAATTTTAGCATCAACAGAAATATAAAAGAATCTAGACTAAAACAAGTTTTCCTTTTTTAATTTATTTATCTAATTTTTTGCTTTGTCTTATTTATTCATCTATTGAGAACAAGTGCTACAGAAGACAGAATCAGTGCTGAGATCAAATCTTGTGTTAAACAACTGCAAAGGGATATAGAATTCTATATTATCTGAATGTGTTTTATATTTAAGAAGCAGTTTATAGTGGAAAGTGGTCACATTTGACAGGTTAAAATACTTAAATTTGGCAGATTATCTGGCCACTATACAGTTTTCGCAGGTGGTCACTTTACAGAATATTTTCCCCATACATTTTTTATGAGTTACAATGAAATTTCATAAAAGTATTCACTTTAGACAGGTGGTCTCTTTACCAAGGTGGTCACTTTAGCAGGTTTCACTGTACATCTATTTTCTGATTATAGATTTTCCGTAATACTTCCAAAGCTTCCTGCCATTTCGAGAAGCAGAATCATTTCATCGTATTTCACGTGTCTTCTTTTGGTGTACATTAAAACTTATTCTTTGAACTCTTGACCCCGCCCCCCCCCAAAAAAAAAGAAAAAAAGAAAAAGAAAAGAAATATGTACAGTCACTCAAAAAAATATTCGCTAATTAAGTCACATTTTCTATTCCGCAGGTAACCGTATAATTGGATGATGTACTCATATATTCCAAGGCTAAACTTGATTACACTCTCTCCGTGCTATACAACAAACTGCGAGATCTAGTTCAAACTTATACTTAGTTTTTACCATAGAGATATGAATACAAGGAGTTGGCATTAGCTATCTTCAGAATTGGACGAAATGAAATAACTGTGATGGTCTAAGTATGGCGGATAATTTTGTTGGTGTCTTTAAAATTACCAGTGAAAGATGTACGATTTTACGGATTAAAAGTTAAAAAGCACAGTTATATGTTACAATAGTACTAAATATAAAATTTCATCATTCTGCAGTTAAAAGTTTCACAGTTATGTGGAAAATACGTAATTATTCTTGGTGCCAACTTTGGCGACCTTACTTCTTTAAAATTGGAACTGTCACCATAGAATAACACAGTGCATATGGTTTATATTAATGACTAAGTCATTTTATCTCTCACCCCTTTATTGAAAATTGTCCGAAAAATGTGTCCCGAAAAAGCGACATAATTTTACATATATTTAAATACTATTAGTTCACTACAGCTTTAATCTATTGCTACAATATTTCGTAAGCTGTAGAATATGCATCACATGTATTTTTTACATATAGTTAAATACTATTAGTTCACAACAGCTTTAATCTATTGCTACAATATTTCGTAAGCTGTAGAATGTGAATCACATGTATTTTTCTATAAATAGGTTGCAATCATAAAAATTTCAACATAGCTTACCAGACGAAATATACGAGAGATAAAATGACATAGTCAATTAATATAGTTTTAATATGGCAATAATGAAATTAAAAAATTAGGGGGGTTCAGGGGGGGGTCTCCCCCTGACGAGGCTCGAACAACGGAGTTATATATATATATATCACCATATATATATGGTGTATATCTCTATTCTAAAAAAAAGTAACGGCCGCTGTCGCCGCCGCTGTCAAGAGCTTGTTTGGTTATCTTCTCCTAAACCGTGGTGAATGAAATTTCGAAAAACATGTCCACGGATTCAGAAAATTCCGAGGAACCTGCTAAGCTGACTTAAATTTCGAAAATCGAATTATTTTAGAAGATATTAATAAAAACTGGCAAAATAAAACATAATGGTTGCCAGACTTGGCATAAAATCATTCATTTCTTTGCAACAAAGCAATTCCAAGTATGTAGAATCGCGTGAAATTGACAAACATGAAGTAGAATTACACTCATTTTACGCCAAATTAAAAAGTATATGAAATAATTAACTCAAAGTCTGTTACGCAAAGTTGACAATTTTCAAATAGTAACTTTGCTTAGACAACAGGAGTTTAGAATTAGCGATTATTCGTTTTTCCAAAACAGAATAACTAATTCTAGCTGATTTTAAAAACGCCATCTTGGCATTAGGTACGATCTGCCAAAATGGTATGTTTCCAAGCAGAGTGAATCTAAACTGTGAGTTCTGAAATGCTAGAACCCAGTATCTTGAAAATGAAAAATAAGTAAAATGCAGATTATTTTAAATTCGGTTCGTGCCATTATAGCACTTATAGTACTCTTTGGATATTTGCCAGCATAGCAATATCCAAATCATGTAATCGAGATCATATAATTCGTGGTGCTAAATAAGCCCATCTGTAAAGATTATGTATATGAATATACGGATAACGGTTTTCCCGGTAACCTTACATGAACAGTAATTATAGGTTGTGAGTATGTGTAAACCGCCAAATAACCAAAAGTCGCTATTTGTGACAAGCTATCCTGGTTTTCCGTAGTTTTTATGAAAGAAAACGTTTGTATGTAGTACTGTTTTTTTATAGCTAATTATTAACTATGCTTATACGCAAGTCGCCAAACTGAAAAATCGCTATAATTAGCTAATACGCAAGGTGTTTCATTAAGTTTGACATAATTCAAAATAGTGCGAAGTTTAAATTTTTATGTTCCAAGCAACATGCAAGAACCAAACAATGCGTAGCCCGGTAACATTCTATCTGATCCAATCTTTGGGTTTTGTTTGTTTAAATTTCCTTTTTGACGAATAAGCCTTATTAGGCGCCGAATGCCTCATACGAAAAGCGAGCGTAGCGAGTCTAGGGGCCTTGGTCCCTAGTATATATGGTGTATATATATCATAGAATAACATATTGTGCAATGTGGTCAATATGGCATATCGGTTACAGTTTCGGCTTCACTATCAGATAGCTAATGCCGTCTCCTTATATTCATATCTCTATGGTTTTTACGCATGAGTAATCCCTATATGTTTCATAACAGCACACGAAAATACACTAAAATTAAGAATATTTAAAATAGATTTGAACAAGTAATTGATGGGGGGGGGGGACTTTTCGATGTCAAACCGAGAACAGTTAGTTTAATTATTCAAGCAAAAAAGGTATAGTCTTAATTTTATTTAGTTTAAAAAGAAATTTATTTGGTTTATGCGTCTGATAAGGCAACATTTAATAGTTTTTAATGCCTGAAAATAAATAAGTATAACGGGATAATGGTTGAATCCTACTCTAACCCATTTATTCCGTCGAGTTCGCGGCAAATATTCAAATACAGATAAAATAATGGATTTGTTATGAGACAACCGTACTGAAAATTTATGGAATTCCAGTTTGATTCCTAATTGGTCCCAGTAATCAACCAGAATGTAAATTAACGAATCAGTCATTGCATTAGTTTTATAAAGTTTAGTCTTGATTTCATTGTGCACATGATTGCACTTTGTTTATAACATTTATACTGGCATTTATCCTGTTCAGTGTACGTTTGCCGGATCTAGATATTAATATTTAGCTGTGTTTTTTTTCAGTACCTGTTAATAGGAGCTGTAACAGACGATTTCAACTCATCTATTTATTACACTAATATATGCTGTACCAAAATCTAAGTTATTTCTACGCTGCGACTGACAATAATTACATGTATTTGTAATAAGAAGGTAATAACTAGATGCATTAGCTACTATACTAGATGTATGACTTTAGCAATGACAAGATGTATGTAAACATTAACATGTACTTTTCCGTTTTGATAACACCATTCATCGCCAACTCTGCCAAGTTAAATTATTTACACCTATTGCTATTAAAATAAAAAGTAATAAATTAAACATAAAAAGTAGATACGAGGTTTGAATATTTGCAGCTATCTTCAGTACATTTTAGGATGTTTTATTAACTATACGATACATACGAGCAGGGAAATAGGTGAAATACAAATCTATACAGGAGGTATGAAATTTTAAATGTCTATCAACATTTTTAGTAAAAATTTATTTTAGGGATATTGCTTTCACCACATGAATTCTAATAGACAGGATTGGTACTTATGTGGGTACTTATACATTATCCCGGCGGTCATTCCCGCGAAACTGTTTTTTCGTCAAATGAGTTGCCAAACTGTTGCCAATCGTATTCAAAACCATTAATAATTTCATGTGCCCGGCATTTATCTCGGCAAAAAATCGCTCGTCTTGGCGGACCGCCGGGATAATACGGAAGTACCCTTATGTGTTATCCCTGCGGTCATTCCCGACAAATTATTTTTATCGAAAAATATGACAATCGAATTCTGAATCGTATTCCAAACTGTTGCCAATCGCATTCGGAACCATCAATAATTTCATGTGTCCGGCATTTATCTTGGCAAAAAATTGCTCCTCTTGGCAGACCGCCGGGATAATACGTACCCACACAGCACAGTATGTTCAAATTACGTCTAATAGATATCCAAACTGATCTAGAACATCCAGGACATTTAAAGGATATTTATATGCGGAGAAAAATATATACAGTGGAACCTGCTAAAGTGACCACCTTGGTAAAGAGACCACCTGTCTAAAGTGAACACTTTTATGAAATTTCGTTGTAACTCATGAAAAATGTATGAGGAAAATATCCTGTAAAGTGACCACTGCGAAAACTGTATAGTGACCAGATAATCTGCCAAATTTAAGTATTTTAACCTGTCAAATGTGACCACTTTCCACTATAAACTGCCTCTTAAATATAAAACACATTCTGATAATATAGAATTCTATATCCCTTTGCAGTTGTTTAACACAAGATTTGATCTCAGCACTGATTCTCTCTTCTGTAGCACTTGTTCTCAATAGATGAATAAATAAAACAAAGCAAAAAAATTAGATAAATAAATTAAAAAGGAAAACTTGTTTTAGTCTAGATTCTTTTATATTTCTGTTGATGCTAAAATTGATTCAGCGTGGTTTCCGGTAAGAGGTGTGTGGGATGCAGTTAATCACATATTTACTATTACTTTTGATGAAGTTAATCACACATTTATGAGTACTTCTGATTTCCCTTTACCTATTCTAAATGTAATACTCTTGCCATTTTAAATCACCCTTCTGTGAATAATGCTATTTAACTGTTTCTTAATTTACTTTGTTTCTAGCCTTTGTAATGCATTTTGTTGGCATCTGTAGTTTGTGAATATATTCAATTTTCTTCCTTTCCAGCAGGATTACAATAATTTTGTCTAAACTACAAAAACTATATTCTGATCACCCATGTGGCGAGTCACATTTAAATTTTGCTAAGCATGTATAAAGCCTAACATTTCGTTTCATTTTTTCAACTTGCCGATTTATTTGGCCACCGGCCCTTTTAGAACTTTGCTGTTACAGCACAGTGTGTTATCTAAACAATGTGTTCTTGATGTACACTAGTGAAAATTGTATCATGAACTATATTTGTGCAAACATGAAAACAACCCAAACATTCAAACTGTAGTAATGTGTCAAGCTGCAAAATGGAAATTTATATTTTTTATTCATATTTATTATTTTTTATTATTCATTGTGACCAAGAAGTATTAAAATACATATTGAAACGTAAGTATAAGGAAGTCGCACACAATTTGTATGCAATGTGCATTTTAATGTTTCAGTATTTTACTCCCCATATTCCTCTTTTTTGTTCATGGATATTTATTGATTTTGATATCTTGTTATAAATCAACTGTAGAGTGTTTGTACAAGTGTTATTTGAATTTTAAGCATAAACAAATTTATTTAAGTGCTACCTTTGTAAGGTGACCACCTGTATAAGGTGACCAGTTTTGTCAATCCCGAGGGTGGTGACATAAGGCAGGTTCCACTGTATCTATAGGAGATCTAAATCGCTACCTCTATAAGATATCCTTCGAGGGCTTATAAATATCTAATAGTCATCCGAAACAAGATATCTATCGGAAATGTATGTATGACATCCATAAGAAATCCGTCAGTAGACATCTTATGCATCTAATGAAATAGATGTCCCATAGACATTTATTTGCCATCCAAAGCTACAAATCTATTGGATGTGCGTGTATAACATCCATAAGAGATGCATTTGTAGACATCTTATTTACGTAGAAGATTGGATGGCTACGGAAACAAAAATTTACGTATTTTGAAAGGATTTTCAGAAAAATCGGAAAATCTAGTAAGACATTTTTAAAAATGCAATGCCTGTAGCTTGAGTTGAGTGATCATCTATCATGTCACCAAATTTTATTTCATTTGCTTCTGTCAGTTTTATCTGAAGTGCAGACAAACTTTTTTTTATGGTTGTACTGGGGTCCCAAATGTTTAAAAGACAGAAATCGCAAAATTTTGTGATACCAAGTAGTGTACGGCAAATTCTAATTTTATTTATTTTTATTCCGAAATTGAAGCAATAATCACTTCAAACTTTAGTCTTCTCACCCTGAGTCGAATCGGTCTGGTGGTTAGAAGCCTCGCCTTTCCCGCCTTGGATCCACTGTTCGAAACCAGCCGAAGAAAATAGGTTTCAGTGTAAAAGTAACTTGAAGTTCTTATGTATAATAAAAGACAATAGATGGCAGCACCAAAATTCACAGAGTGGAGGAAGAATTCTTAGTGGGTAAAAAAAGTCGTAGTTATGACGTCACAATTCACTTCCCCCCTCGAGAAATCTTGGATATTTTGGACGACCAATTAATATCTATGCTGCTTGGATATAGATATCTTACAGACATCCTGGATATTATAGATGTTGTCTAGTCCTTAGAGAGAACACACCCCAAATCTCTTATAGAGGCCCATTTTATGTTATCTGGAGGATCTTGGACTTCTAATAGATATACTCGTTATCCAATTCTGATTCCTTATAGATAACCAATGGATATCTTTGTGGGTAAGTACCTCAGGATTCGAGATAGGGACGTGCAGTGACACGTTGATGTTTATTCCGCCATTTCGCGTTAACCCACATTAGCTCTACTGATTGTTTATGATATCCAGTGACTGGGAAATAGTCAGATGGTCAGACCCAACAGCTTTCTATTCTTCTGACTAATGATTATTCGATTTTCTGTTCGATGGCAACACCGTGACCAGATGACAGTTACCGAGCGTTGTCTACGCAATACTCAAGAAAAATTTCTTGAATCTTGCGTAGGCAACGTACCGAGTAAGGTGTTGCGCCATCTGTATGGACGAATGGCGTTATTCAATTTTGTAAACAAAGTGTAACCTCCTAAAGGTCTAACTACGTAGCCCAATATCATTTACTTATTTTTTTATTGCCCATTATTGTACTTTTAATAATTTAATACCACCAAATTGCTTAATTGTTACGTAGTTACGTTCATAGCTAATTTTTCATGTTCGTTTCCTTGCAGTTCCTCCTGAAGCGTAAACAATCACAAAATCATTTATGACAAATTTATGACCCTTCTATGTCTGTAAAGGTTTTCGATATCAGAATCTTTATCTGTGTCAATGCATACAGATTATCTGCATCTTCTAGTAGTGTATCTGATTTTTTTCTGAAATTTAATGTTTGTTTGAGGACTTTGGAAGTTCTTTTCTTTGTTTTATGTAACTTTTGCCAGGATTGAGTTTATATTAGCTTGCAATATTTATAAAACTATAGCCTCAAAAAGAACATTTTAAAATTGTGTCAGGTTTAGGAGAAAGAAAGTATACAGTGTTCCGAAGGATGACATAATGGCAGGTTAAGGAACAAAGTTAGGAGATTGTACCTTAAAACTGGCAACCCTTTTGGAGAGCAGTTTTTGATATTACATGCTTAAGTATTACAATCACAAGTTAATTTACTCCAAAAATAAATAATATCAATACTTGATGTTTGTATGATCACGACCTTATTATAAACATAAACACACTCGCTTCTTTTTGATTTCATTAAGAAAGGCACAACAGTTCAAAAGCAACAGGACATCCACCATGAAACTTTTTTTCCAAAATGACTATAACTTTGGCGATTAGCAGTTAATTCACTTGAAAAGCGTTCAGTCTAGCACATTACATGACATAGAAACAACAAAAGTCATTTAAATTGTGGTTTTCCTTATTTCAAGTGAATTAAGTCATAAGTGTCAGCTTTAAGAGCAGTCTCAGAAATAGGTGCGTTTACCTTAGTGTTTTTCCTCGTCAATAGCAGTTTAATACGGGATGGAACTAAGATGTGCATTCATTCCACAGTCCCTGAAGAAATGTTCACCTGCAGATGTCTACATTTCTTCGAGAGACTACAGAAACAAAAATTTGTCCATTTTTTAACAACGTTTCATAAATCTAAATCTGCCAAAATTAAAAATAGGTGAACTAACTATTATTAAGATATTTTTAGTTAATTATTGAATTAATCTGAAACTTAACGTTTAGGTATTAAAGTATTCTCTTTTTTTGTAATTAAATGTGATTTGATGCAAAAAAAAATTGTTCTAATAATAATAATAAGCATTCAAAAATAAAGTACTTATGGATTATAGCTGCCCTTGAGCTTGCCTGTCGATATAAGAATCATGCCAAGATTGCAACTATGCTTTAGTACTGAAAGTCTAAGGAATGCAAACGTTTCTGTTCCGTCAGATTTTTACTAACCACCATTTTGGTCCACACGCTATAATCCACAAGTAACAAAAATAAATTATAACATTATACAAATCAATTATTTTTTTTACTGCCAATTAATGATTTATTTGGGTTTTGCTTTTTTTTTAGGATTTCGAAGTCTTAATTCAAATGGCACCAGTTGAGTTATTAGATGTAGCAAATATGCTTGAAGAAATTAAAAAAAAGTATGTCGAATTCTCGAAAAATAATGATTACATTAAATTTCTAATAGGCAGAATCGCTGCAGATATAAAAACAAAAGACAATTCCAATGAAGTTAATAATCACGGAAAGTATAATAAAAGCATTGAAGGTGTAGATTTCTTGGAAAACATCTTTTCGGAAAAGGTGAAAGAGAACGCAAAGCTCAAAATGCTGAACGAAAGGCTGGTTATCAGCAGCCAGCAGAAGGCTTCCAAGATAAGACAACTCACGGATGCACTGCCTTTACAAAACAAGAAAGCAGAAAATAGTAAGACAATATCCAGTTACAAGGACAAAGTCGAGCGATGCAATGTTGAAATCCAGAAACTGAAGAAGCAGTTGAGCCTTAATACTAAAAAACTTAATAGCGAAAACGCAAAAGTTTCAAGATGGAAAAAGTATCATCCGGATGTCTCGAAAGTTACCAGAGAGATGTCATGTCCTGACTTTTATGAAAAAGTTCATTTTTATAAAGATTTAGATGAAATGTTCATCGAGAAAACTCTAAAAATAATTCAATTTAATGATGAACCTGATATAAACGATGAGACTTTAGATGAGCCGGAAGATTTATACTCGACTTCAGACGAGGAGTTGATTGATTGTGGGAAATTTACTGATATGTCTATTTGAAATTTGTCCTACAATATATTTGCTATCTGAAATGATATCTACTGCAATTTATTCGAAATTTTTATCGGAATATCAATGAAATATAACAATTTTGTACAAATAAAACATATATTTTGCAGAAATAAAACTAATTATGTCAATTTTATTAACTTTTTTTTTCCTTTGAAGCGAGGTAGTTTTGCAACGAAACCAATATAAGCAAAAAAAAAAATGTTTCACAACCGATTTCAAATGTTCGTTAGAGATTTGCCAATTTTTACTGTAATACGTATTATCCTACTATACAATTAGCTAAAGGTACAACTACAATCGTGGGCTTCCCTAAAAATTGTGTCACATATCGCCTAAGATGGTGCCCAAAATTTGTTTCCAAAAATGAGGACAACTTGGAGATGTCTCCATATTTAGTTGAGAAAAAAACAACAACATAATGTTATCCAACTGGAACTTCAAAGATTTATAACTGTCGCTCTATAGTTAACCAATTTGTATGTAATAAAATCAAAGTAGGATTGTTTAATGCGTAGAACATTAATTTTAGACTAAATGTAACCTTAGAAGAACAGATAGCCCCCAAAATTCGCGACACTGCTTCCTTTTCAAAGGGTTGCATTTTCCAGGCAGTACAATCCCAGTTCGTAGGTCACACTTATCGAAGTTGGTTAGTTGAAAATCAATGGAAGATTTGTACAGCATATATTCTATACAAAGTACTTGAAAAAAAGTCCATCTAGCTCCGGTTGTATTTACCCAAACAAAGGGGTTGGTGTACTGGTCAAATGTAATAAACAATCATGATATGAATAATCAGATCAAAGATCTGTTTTAATTTTTATTTACATTTGTTCATGCTTCAGTCGTATACACTTGCTGAAGTGATTTGATCAAAAACAATCTTTGTTCCCTTTTACATACTTTTTTTTTCTTTTACATTTGATATATAGTGGTGAAAATTGATAGTTTTTTCAAAATAACTTTATTCCTATTCATTGAAAATGTTTCATACTTCATATGTTATGCATGCTGTGCATAACCAGTAATTTAAATAACAAGAAATCATTCACATTAATAAAAAACAAGTACTCAATATTTTGAATTTTATATATGGAAAGTGATTTATGAAATCCATAAATGAAATGTCATAAATATTTTGTAAAGGCACCTTTCTTCATCAGAGTTTCTTTAATTATATCCTTCATAGATAAAATAATATTTTAAATATATTTCTGATCAATTAATGTCCAATGCTGACTTATTGAAGCTTTCGGTTTTGTAATCGTGGTATATTGTTGTCCATTTCCATAAACCATTCGAAGTTCTACCCAAGCACTTTCCATGTGGTTAAGATCTAGACTATTAGGAAGATGATCTAATAGAGCAAAATTTTGCTCTTCAAACCAGTTGTAGTATTTGGAGAATGAATATGTGCATTATCCTGCAGTCAAACCCCCAACTACCAAAATTTCTACTGAAGATAGATTGCGGTTTCCTCCTGAGATTCCTCCAATATTACTTAAAACCACGGGGACCATCTTAATTAAATGTGTTCCCGTCAAAAATATTACGTTCTTTCATTTCTGACCCATTTCCATACAATTATCAAAATATTGCAAACGCAGTTGCTTGTGACGATATGTCAACTTTGGAGCAATTCATCTTTAACCTCTCAAATGCTGTGAAGAGCCTATATTTGTCTAGCTCTTCTAGAAGTGACGGGAAGGAGGTATAAATTAGTACAAATTTGCTTCGAACTGTAGCCATTTTACGACGCACTTAGAAGAATCCTTCTTCGCTATCCTTTTCAGTCACATTTTGTTAAAGTTTTTGCTGTAATTCACAGGATCTCTCTTATAATTATGTGTTAGATTAACTGATCTTTGCAGTAATTTACTAATTTCACACACAGGGAAGAGATGTAGCACATTTTAGATAACAATCGATTTTGCCTCTTTCAATCTCAAACAACACTGGTCGTTTACCCATCGTGACTTAAACTGCTTCCTTTCGACTGAATAGCATTTTGTACACCTTCTGTGCACTGTACACGGGCTTCACTTTTGGTCGAAGGCGACATTAATAACTAATGAGCAAGAACAGCTACATTTTCAAAAATCAATTTCCATTTTAATCAGATAGAAAAACAAACAAAAAACTTTTTTTTTCATGTTTATGAAATATGCGAAAATTTCTTTGCCGAAATATTTTGCTAATAAGAAAATATGTAGCATGTGAAATCTTAACCAATTACAACGAACAGTTCAATAATTTTTCTAAAAATACTGTCATTTCATAAATCAATTTCCATCGCTGTAGTTTATACCAAACATTTTCTTTTGATAAAGAGATTTTTAGCTTCAAATTGCTTGCGGTTCTTCCATTTGATTTTTGTACTTTGATAGGCCTATGTGTCTTGCACAGCCGATTATCCTTTTTCCCAGACAAAGGACTTTTAAATTCAAAGCTGAATTTAACTTCATTCCTTGATATAACAATTAGCTTGAAATAGTGTCATTTATGAAGCGACCAATTGATGGGATAAAAGTTATTCCTATACATCGATTTTGCCAATGACAATTATCAAACGCATAAGAAAATCTTACCTCTTCGAAATTTCCACTGATAGCCACATCAACAATGCACTGGCAATGCGTTTTGTACATCAAAATAAAAGTCGCCATCTGAAATTCAGACACGAATTATAAACTGTTTACGGATTAAATCCCCATTAACATGCGCCGCTCTCCGATTGCCCATAAGGAAGCTAACTTACCTTAGTTCTATCAGAAGGTTCCGGAATCAGCAAATTTTCTGGTTCAGGAAAATTTGGAAGAAGTGTCCCCACTTTCGAAGAGAGGGAAAATTTCTTCAGGTTTACCTGCTTTTAATATAAAAGATGTGTTATGCATTAATAATATAATCGATGAGAACTTCACACATTTAAAGTAAGGAAATGGGTCATTACATTTAAAGTAAGGAACAAAATATTGCATTATTTTGTTGTCTAAAATGATTATACTGCTGCCCTGTCGCACCACGATGAGATAGCTCTTTCGGTCGTCGGAGCCTCTTTTCTGACAGGTGTTCTGCTTGGAGGATGAATCAATATATCCGACCGAAATGAAATTGCGAAATCCCTTTTAATATATTTTTCTGCAAAATATTATTTTTTCTAATAACATCAACAATTATTGATATATTTTGTTATAGTTTTGTCAAAGTTGTCAAGTTACTGATGAGGCGCATTGCTTGAAGTTTCGGAACCTTTGATTCGTTCCCTGATGCTATTTAAACCATGCAACTGAAGTTTGAAAAGCTTCCTCGTAATAATTATACAAATGTTAAAAAATATTTAAACATCAAAAGTTGTAAATAGTCCACGGTATTAATAGTTAGACATTAAAAATGTATCTGTATATATATTAATGATTGTGAATGAAATAAGAAAAAAATAGTTTTCTGAATAAAGAAAAAAAATAGTTTTTCAGGCCTCTCAATTGGTCCTATTTTTTTTTTAAATTCCTACCTTCATCAAAGTTTTATTTATATAGCCTAGTATTTTAATGGTTTGATAGACGAAGCCTTAGCATCTAAAAGAACATTTAACAATTGTTGAAGAAGCAGAACATTTTACTCTATTATTTATAGAGGTAGGAATTAAAAAAAAAAAAAGGACCAATTGAGAGGCCTGTAATATGGGATTCGCACATTCTCGTCTTGACGTATTGATAGCATCTTAACACATTTTGGACTGATGTTGCGTTTTCGCAAGATAACGTAAATTAAAATTTAAAAAATTAAATTTTAAACTTTAAAATTAACTGTGCATTGACATTCGTTTTAAACATGATTTTGCGTTTAAAAAAATGTCAAATTGCTTTTTAATTTAATATTATCTACATAGTTACGGAAAAAAAAACACTCAAAATACTGGTGCTAAATTATAAAATAAATAAAAACTTTGTGGGAAAAAGCACACAGAAAAAGTTACTTATAAGAAGTTACGATCGTTTCGACCAAAAAATTCTTTCGGTCTTCGTCAGACAAGCCCTTCGACTCGTTGATCCTAACTTCTTATAAGTAACTTTTTATGTGTACTTTTTTCACAAGTTTTTATTTATTTTATCTACATAGTTGTATCATTAACATATATACATGCTCCTTGTGTTTGTAAACAAACAATAGCGATTTTAAACTCTAGCGGACGTTCCGATTTTGTGGATAGGAGAATAATATTTTCTGAAAATATATATCTAAAAAGATGTTTTGAATGTAAAAGTTTAAGTTTGATTCATATTTTCTATGGGGTTTTAAGTAAATCAGGGTAGGAAATATCACTAATGCATATTTTATGCTTAGTGTTTTAAATAAGAATTATTATTTTAAAAGCACTTTTTTGTCTAATTTACGCATTGGTAAGCCTTAAAAGTCATTATCAACGACTTTGAAGAAGAGAAAATGTACGTGGTCCTTAATGGGCTAAGGAATATTATCACATGTTTAAACTCAACGGCGGATTAAGAAAATTTTTTAAGGGGGTAGGGGGGGGGGTAGCGAGAGGGCGCAAAGTTTGAATATCAATTCAGAATATCATGAAATATGACACTATCATCAGAAAGCCTATACTATATAGTGCAATTATATTTTTCTAAGTGGGGGAAGGGGGGCTTCTGGTGAACGTATAATACAATTTTTATTTATATAAAAAAAAGAAGAAATAGTTTGCTTCAAACATAGACAGATACTTGAGTAATTAGAAAATCAAGAATCCTTTCCATGATTTTTTTACTTGGTGTTCCTAAATTTATTAAAACACACAGAAATTCTTTTGTCTATTGATTTGAATGACGCTTTGTATGTCTACATAATTTTAATCCCGTGTTAATTTTATGCTGCTTTCTTATGCTTTTACTAATCTGTAGAAGCATTCCATTATATATATTTACACAATTGGGGTATCTGAACGAAACTCAACCAATTTTTAAATGCATATTAAATGTAAAAATCCAAACCCATTAGATTCACATAAATATTTTCGAGATGAAATCATCTTAATCTGCTAATATAAAAAAAACACTCATAAAACATGTAGAACTTCCATCACTTTTTTATCAAAACTGCCATATTAAAATATTGATAAGGTCAAGTGCTTGAAGTATCAGATAAAACACCGGATCCTACAGTATCAATTGCGAGCGCGATTGCAGCAGACAGCATGGTGCCACCAAGTGATAAATACCACAAATTTCTGCCCACCCCATTCACTCTAGCCCTGTTTTCAACACTTGCTCGACAAAAGATAAATATGTCAAGATTAGTATTGGTAAAGATACCTGATTGATTCAACACACAGATAGAGCTAAGTACGACGATACGATACCCAGAGTAGTCGACACGATTATACACCATAATGTATGGTCTTGCACAACACCTGATATTTGTGAGTAACCAACGATGTACCCTAAGCGCCATTTAAAACAAGGTGCAATACTCAAGCCAAACTTTTAGAGTTTTTACAAGTTTTATGAGTTCATAATTGAAAGTTCTACGACTTTCTATGTTAATCATTACAATTTCTTTTCGTTACATACCTTTATTAACTTCAGATGATGCCCCAGAATTGTGCATGCATTAAGCATGAAATTTTATTTTCCTATTTAATGCTTACTTTTAAACTAGATAAATTCAAAATATTTTTCTTAGGTGTAATGAAATTTTTTCTATCATTATGAATATTAATCCACTCAGAACTCCAATAAAACTCTACCTAAAGTTGTTTTACTGAATTTCGCCAAATAAATAAGTAAAATAGAAAAAAAAAATTCGTATTCGAAAGTTCGATTAAATTTCTTAAACAAAGAGATTAAATAAAATCCATTACTAGTGCAGTCTGTATATCTTTAACCTTATCATTCTGATAACTTTTAATGTATATGTAGTCTGGCAAGCATTAAAATTTGTACTCTCTTGTTTTTTACTTTTAATATTCACTGTACTTGATAGGCTTTTAGAATATTGAAAGAAAATTTTAATTTTGAAACTTTGTATATTTAATTAAAATAATAAGGTTTTTAACAAAGTGAAATACAGAGTATTAAAATAAGATGTTGATACGGATTTAAAAAACGTTAACTTGTGCAAATTTCCCGATGCCTTTTTAAAAAAACCGAACTCGCATTATTTTCCACTCCAATAAAAATTAGATTTCGTCCCATTATGTTTTTTTACTGTTCGAAAAGCCACTTCTCAACCCGGGCGGTTTATTTGTAGGCATTGATTAGTAAATATTACATAATTTTTTACGCACGAATTTCTCTAAATGTACTAAACGCATTAAAAAATATTTTTTGCGTTGTTACTTGATATGATTTTCATAAGCTCTCATTCAAAATATACGATCGATCGAAAATAATTTTTAATCCTGAGAAATTTAATAGAAAAATTGACTCGCAGGAGGGAGCTATGAGAATCACTTCGGTTATACACTTTGATCGTCCATCCTGTAATTTTTATGTGATATTTGTTAAAAAAGGAGTAATAGATCTCGTATTTGAGAAAAGAAAATTCAAAACCATTTTAACTAGGACGATGTAGTTCCTTCTTAAACATCAAATTTAAAATTCGAAATTTTGCTTTCTTTACACAAAACTATACCAGTATTGATGCAGACAGAATATTAAACTTTAAGAAATTAACATGAATTATATGTGTAAATACTCTTCGTGGCAATGCCGCTGCTTTTATATATTTATTTTCTCCCACATAAAATATCCAAACCCATTCAAAGAGTATTCTAACGTTACTAAAATTTTTCATTTCCTTTTTCTTTAATTACAAAGTAGCGGCCCCACCCCTGCAACCAACAAAACTCCTATATTATAATAAATGAGCACTTGATAAAAATATTTATAAAACAACCATGAAAAACTTGATGCACTCTCCGATACTTTTACGAGAGTATGTAAATTCGAGACCCGATCTTTTATAATTAAACAAGTAATTCGGTTATCAAATATTTGCATATCTTTTTCTAAAATATTTTCAAGAACTGCCTACATATTTTGAGCAAATCGCACTTACAGTTTGGAAGAGCAACAGTTGACTGGGTTTATTAACTTACTTCACTGTCGCATCCAACAGCAGAAAATCTGAAATTTTAAAATAAATTACATACGAAACATTGAAAAGTATGGATGGTAAGAATGATAAACACTCAATTTAAAATATATTTTAGGACATTTCAAGAAATTTGTTAGTGTCGACACCTTATTTAACACAGATTCTAGACTGTATTGAGTACTTACAAAAATTCGTTCAAATTTTGATAAAGTACAAATAAAACATTTCTTTTTCATAATGGTGACAGAGGAAATTTCGTTAAAGATTTTGTATTTCGAGTTCAACCTCTTATAAAGAGAACTATTTTGAAAATGACAAATTAAATATTCCTGGCATGATAGTTAGAATTAACACCGTGGTTTAAATACTCTTTGCAGTCAAATGCATTTAAAAAAATAAAAATAAAAGGAAAAACGTTGTTGGAGGAAACTAATATATTTTGTTAAAATGCATTATTCCTTACTACAAATGGCAATCTTAATTTGAAACATGTGACTGTATGTTATTTGTATTGACTTTTCTTATCAGACATATAAGGCGATAAATCCGCGCAGGAAGAAGTCATAAAATATTTCCTTTCAAAAATAATCGTGTTTGCACGTAGCCTCCGGTACATTATCATACTCTTGTTTGATATTTTTTATGCACATATGCTCTTAGAGAATGCATTAGCAATGTCAAAATAAACCATTGTTACTTTTAAAATTTTGCAGATTTTAAATCAGTTTCTCAAAACTTCTTTAAATTAATGAAAGTTCAATAACTTTCTCTAAAATTATTAAAAATAACTACTGTATGATCAAAAGTGAAATTTTTTCTCATGTAATGAGTATAAACAATTTTTTAAATTACAGATTATTTCTAGAGCTTCTTTATGATGTAGAGTAGTCAAAAGAATTTAAAATACTGATGGTCCCTTAAATGAATGTTTTTTGTAAAAAATTAATTAAAATTAATCAACCTTATCTAACAAAATTTTACTAAAGCTTAAGCAGTTTGCCGTTCCTTCTTTCTTTTTTTAAATGTGTCTATTTATTACTGGTGAATGAAGATATGAAATTTTGAATTAACAATTTTAGGTTTGATTCTTTATCTAACGCTTCATACATAACCATTGATTTTAAGAAACAAACAAGCAAGTGACGATTGTGATAGTTCGTCTCAGATTACTGGCAAGATTACCGAGTGAAACTTATTCCGGGTTTTATTCTGTTCGATACGCGAATTCGGGTCAGTTTCACAGGTGGAGAACATTCTTGAAAGACACTAACCTTCACAACCCTCATTAAAGGGCAGAAATAAATCATTTCTGAACGACACTCGCGTTATGAACTGTCCTTATACAGGAACATAATATCATACAGTAATCAGTTATCGATAAAAATTTGTTATATTTCTCAAAGAAAAAAAAAATTAAATATATTTGAATAAATAATTTACTTTACCTTGTTATTCCTTCAGGACTAAGAAATGAATTACGAAATTGACTATTCTGCTTTATTCCAATACCATTGTAATGATATCTAATGGAACGAACATTTTCATTAAAGTCAGTATATTTGAAAATTAAAGATATTAAAAACATTTGAAAGCTTCACAGTTTATAAATGTAAATTAGTTAAACAGTTGCGCAACAGCCCATTTGCGGGCCAAGGCCTGCGTTGCCTAACCACGCTTTTGCAACCATGGGTTCTGGGGTGCGAGAGCATATGCCGCGACCAGGTGGTCAGCCTGACGCGAAGCCCCCAGTGTTTAACAATGTTTAACTCCCAAGCAAGCTCGTTACCCATTTTATCGACCCACGGAAGGGATGAAAGGCAGAGTGAACCTTACCCAGCCCGGGAATCGAACCACGGACCCGTGGTATGGCAGTGCATTGCGCTAACCATTGCAGTACCGGGCTTCAATAAAAGTAAATTAGGATGATTATATTCTGATACAACTGATATCAGAACGACTGTGTATGCATAAAGAAAGAATTATAAAAACCACTACAAATTATAATTTTAAAATATTTGTTACATCATAATATTATTAGCAACAATAATCACATTAGTGTATTTAAACAAGAGTTTAAATGTTGAGATTTTAAAAACTTATTTTAAGTACAGAGATGTGTATAATCTAAAATGATTAGTACAAAAACCTTTTACATGTAAAATAAATCATTGGGCAGTAAGTATTCAATTGCAAGCAAATTTTATTAGTTCGGTTTAAAAATAATATTTGATTGCTTTCCACCTCCTCTCCCTAAAAAATAAAATAATTAAATAAAAATCATAAATGAATTATTGAAAGCACTTGAAACAACGCGTTTAACTAGACAGCAATGTCTTACTGACTTGAAATGACACAAAAGGCAATAACCATAATAATATTATCCACAGATTAAACGATATTTTTTATAAAATGGTTTGTACATTTTGCGCGTCATAGCTCGTACGCCTATTCTAGGATCTAATATACTTGCTTTAAGCTTCGAAAGCCCGGGAAAACTTAAATGATAAATCTTGATCGGATTCTGAAGACTTTGTAAGTTTAAAGGGGGACAGAAGAGAAAATGGTAGACATCGAAACATGGAAAAGCTATCATCTGAATGGGTCTTTGTAAACCTCTCTATTCAATATTTTGAAAAATGAAGATGCATTCTTTGTAGACTTATGCAGTGTTTGTCGGCCACTGATTCGTGGATCAGTTCCAGTCAGCAAAAAACTCAGATGTATTGAAAAAAGTAGCAACATGTGTTGAACCAACTAAAAGTTGAATCTGGATAACATTTGACTTAATAAATAAAATACCTATCTAACTAGTTCTCTTTGTTTTTGACAGACTTGTTCACGAAACACACACACACACACACACACATATATACAGAGTGTGTCACAATCCCCCCCCCCGGGTTTGGAAAGCTTATAATATATATATATATATATATATATATATATATTACCAGTACAGCAACAGAGAAAAAAGCTGGTAACGGGCTTTAATTCTTTATTTATTAGAAATAAGTGGGCAGCGTAAATTGAAAAATGTTCAACATAAGGTATGAAATAAGACTCCGTTAAGAAAAAATTGCCATTCGTTAATTTTCAAAAAGTTACACCATTTAAATTTGTACCTCCGTACAAAACAATTCCCAATCAGTAAAATGTGCCCCATACACCAATGAGGTCACATACAAAATTTGAGAATTATACCTTAAAAAGTGTTAATGATATGAAGATAAATACAACGCTGACTAAAACCACTTTTCAAGAGCTCTCAAAGGGAAAAAATCTCGTCGAATGATCGCATTTCAGGGGTCGTACAGAAATTACGAAAGAAAATCTTTTTTTTTTTTTTCCCACTCGAGCAGTAAACGTTTACATTCAAAATCAAGTATAGTCTCCGCGATCATCTTTCTTTTAAGATATCTCTGCTCTGTTGCATGATGAAAGACTCACACACTGCGCACTCATCTCCAATAGATAAAGAATTAAAGCCCGTTACCACCGTTTTGGGTCACCCTGTATATATATTCTATTTTCGCCGGTCCGTAGTTCTAAGTGGTTGGGAAACACTGGACTAATCCACGACCCGATAGTAAATTATTTAAAAATAAATGTTTCAAATTATATCTGGTATTACGAATAAATTATACTTCAGCATCAAGTCTAAGTTGCTTTCAGATATGAAAATTTTTTACTGTTTGAATCAATACTAAACTTTTGGAGCTAGTAACTTGTAACTGACTTGAAACAGAGTCATTTAAACTACCGTGATTATCAAATTTTGATAATATAGTAAATTAATAATACTAAAAATTAGTTTTTAAGATTTTCAAAGATTAAAACATTTCTTGGACCATCAGAAGCTTTAAAGAAAGAGGGAGAAGCTTTAAAGAAACTTACTTGGAATGTCCTCTAGCTCCAAGCCTTTTAGAGCTGATTTCAGGAAAAGTGTTTCTAATCAACTGAAAATAACAGAATATACAATTAATCAAAGAATTTCCATTTCAATATCCACTCACCTAGAAAGATGAAAAATTTCGGAACGGGTTCAAATTTTTGCATATTAAAACTGGCCTTTTAAATTTCGAGAATTAATTTTCAAGTTTTATGAAAAAAGCTTTTGATGTTGCATACACATTAATTAATATTTAATAAAATAGTCATATTTAAAGTCAAATGTGAAACAGTTACTTTTAATAAATATAAACTATCTTGTGGGACTACAGAGGCGCCGGAGGGGCGTGCGGGGTCCCAGGCGAAGAACAAGAGCTGGGCCCCTTTTCTATCATGTTTATGTAAGTTACTACTAGTACTACTAGTACATATTAGCTTTATTTCTCGACTTTTTTCGGGATATATCGCAACCATCTACCAAGCTCTTTCTAAAGTGATACTAAAAAAATGGCCCAGGAGCGGGGCCTTAGGCCATCGCCTACATTCGCAACCCCCTTGTGCCGGTCCTGGGGAACATGTTTCAATGATTCAAACGTATACGTAAAAATAAATTAATCATGGCAATGATCTAAATGAAGCCATAGAAAAGCTAATTTGTCAGGTTTCTTTGCTTTTATTATATAAGCTAACCAATAATAGAGCGAGCAGAATAACCAAGAACATTATATAATTATTACATAGATATTTTATTACATTTTCGACTACATTTTGCAAAGGTATGTGATACAACTAAATTTAAAAAATATATATATATATATAAATTTATACGAGCTCTTAATTTATTTTTTAGTTTGTTTCGATTACATTCCAAACTGTATTTTTCAAAAATACTTTAAAAAAAAAACTAAAATACTTAAGCGTGTGTGCGAGTTTTGTGTTAGTGGTTTATTTCTCCCCCCCCCCTTTTTGTTAAACATGCTTCTATTATATTTCAAAATGTATTTTTCTACGATACGAAGAGCGACTAAATTAATTAGTTTACATTTCTACTAATTTTGTATTAGAATTTCTCCTTTATTTACTTTTAAATATACTAAGTGTTCAAATTAAGTTTTTACTCAGTCCACTAGATTTTCCGTTGATTGTAAATATATATTTTAAATTACAAAAGTGTGTTAAATGGAATTAGAAATTATGTTATACGTACCACTTGATTAAAAAATTCCTTTTTGTAAGAATTTACAAATCAAACTTTTATGTTGTTTCCTTAGTCTCTATTATTAGACTTAGAATTTATTCGGGAAAAAATGCGTAAAACTTCATATTATCGATATAAATACGTGTCGTACTGAGATCGATTAGGCTTTTTCATATTTTTTCCCGAACAATTTTTAAAAAAAAATATCAATTTAAATTTAAAATTTAAATTTTAAAAATAATAATTTTGTTTAAATTATTTTTTAATGATGGTACTTACCTTTCCAAAAGTAGCTTTGCAAGCAGGAGGAATTCTTTCCCTTTTGCAAAACTCAATGTATTGTTCGTAGACGATCTCTCTGGGAAGGCAGACGTCAGGGCTCGCACAATAATTTTGCTTCAACCTGCAGACAAAACAAGTTTTTAAAACAATGCATGTAATAACTACTAGCTGATGTAACCGTTCTTCGTACGGGAAGAAGCAAGTATATTTCTGTATTTGGAAGTAGTTTATTAGATTGGAGCAGCCGAATTGTTTCCCTCCTAACGATAACATTTACTTATTGTTAACTGAGAGTAAAATAAATAAAATTCACTTTTCTGTTTGCTTTGTAGAACCTTGCAGTAGTTTTCTTCTTATTGTTAGAATAGCTGAAGTACCATGGGTAGCTGAGAGCTTCACACATGGATCAAAATTCAAAGATATTTATTTATTTATTTGCCAGGAGAGGACAGCTCGCGTCACTGAATGTGTCGCTTAGAGCTACATATACGTCCTTCCCGGAATTTCCCACCACAACTTGGAACCTCATCAGAAGGTGGGGGACTTCTGAATATTGGCACCCCTCGGAAACTACTAGCGACCGCCGAGAGGACTTTCGGAACCACGGATTTAACGTGCACGTACACCGCATGTACACGGTGGTCTTTAGTGGTACGCCGGTATCGAACCCACAACCTTCTGGTTACGAGTCCAACGCCTTAACCACTGGGCTACCACGCCCCCTCCCCCCAAAAAAAAATTCAAAGATGAAATACTTCGCTATAGTTTAAGAAAAAAAAAAAGTCTCAAATAATCCGACATCAGAGAGCACTTTTTCTGCTTGGGATTTTTGCGCATGTAAAAAGCAAACTTTTGGCATGACTTTTATTTCTATTAATGAAAATGACGCTCAATACATTTCATTTTTATCTACTTAAAACAAATAATGAATTTCATATTCTGTTTTTAACATTACAGCTATCGTAGTATCAGAACCTAATTTTGTCTCTTCAGTTGTTGAATTACAATACTACCCACCCCCCTCCCCGAAATCTTCTGATTAGTTAGTGTAAGGTTCATATGCTGCAGAAATTCTACTTATATATTCACGAATTGTTTTATATCCCCCCTCCTGAAAAATTTTCCTGGGTACCCCCCCCCCCCAACCGGCTTACCGATGAGCATTTTTACAAACACAATAATCTCGTTATTTCATTTCATAAAATACTTACCATTTTGTGGTTAGGTGTCCTTGTCTTTTCTTCTCTTTGAAACTGTTCATCGGCGATTCCTTTTCCTCTTTTCTTTTCGCTTCATCTACATTTGAGCTACTACTTCGAAAATTACGAACTGTGTTTCTGTGCTGATTTAATCGGCATTCTTTTTCATAGAAACAACAATCAGGGGATTGAATCATTCTGAAAAATTAAAACAAACTGTTAAGATAGTCTCTTCTGTTGAACCTACTGCAAGATTAATTAAAGTAGGATCACTTATCGTTGCGTAACTCCCCCCCCCCAACCTTCGGAATGTGCATTCTTAAAATCGACAAACTTTTCAAACCAGCCACTTTATTCTTTCGTAAAACTCTAAATTAGGTACATTTTGTTGTAATAATGCTTATTCTTTTACTTAAAAGAATTGATTCCCGCTCTGTTTTTGCACGCATACGATATTTTGATTAAAAAGGGTCAATTCAAGGTTACTTAATTATTTTTATGAATGACATTTCTATTCATTGCTGAAATTCAAATCACTATAAGCGACTGGAAATCGTCAAGCACAGCAACCATGAGGTTTCTTTTATTCAGTACTAGCCGCCTCCGGCGACCAGTTGGTTCGCCATCTTAATAAATCTTGTTCAGTGAGAATCCTGTTCCTCACCGACTTCCTTGGCACTGAAATCTCTCATTCTCTGAATGGAACTTAAAATTAAGATGGTTACAAACAGGAGCGGCCCTAAGGTAAATGGCGCCCCTTATAATTGTCGCCCCTTGATTGCTCAGCTCTAACTAAGAGCTGTATCTATTCCCAATACTGGGAGGCTAGAGATTCCTTGAACAGTTTGGTTGCCTGATTTTATGTTTTTAGTGCTTTTAATGTTTTAAATATTCTTAGTTTGTTTTGTTTCTCGGATCTCTGTACGGCGTAAGGATAATGTCTGTAATCGCCTGCTGCATTGGAAAAAAAAATAATGATGTAAAAAAGCTCTACTTAGTTTTTGAGTTCGAAATGACGCCCCTTCGAAGCCGGCGCCTAGATGAGATACTTACCGTGTCGGGCTGCCCGTGGTTACAAAAATAAGATGGTTAAATGATAAAAACCTACGAAAAGGTACAAATTATTTTAGTCCTATATTAATTTTGAAAAGCTTCTGGATATACTGGCTTTTATCAAAAAACGGGAAGGGAAAAAAAAGTAAGACAATCTGAAACACTTTCAGATTTTAAATACGCACTAAAGTGCTATATATTAAAAGTGTATAATAATCCACGGGTCTTCCTTATTTTCTTTTCTTATTTCATTAAGTTGGAAAGTAAGCATTATTCATGAGTGTGATTAAAGAAAATTAAAACTGATATTTCTAACATCCTTTTTCTGGATGTAATACATTAGAAATAGATGGGAAAAAACTGCGCAGAAAAATGCACATTTCGAAGTAGCAGAACAGACGATAAATTGCGGCAAGCGCTAGAATCGCATATCAACCATTTTATTTTTCACCAAATTAAAAAGTTGTACATTTTAGTCTCGTAAAATTTCCAAATCCTATTTTTCTTTTGAGTATAAAACATTTCATTCCTGCTCTGACTTCATATGCACACTATATTTTAATTAAAAAATAACCTTACAAATAATCTATAAAAAAAATCGTTATTCTTTTATATTTACTTCAAGAGTCTGAATCATTTAATAAACGTGCCAAATATGGCAACCTCGATATGCTTAATCCTCCATGCACTCATTCCACTCCAGGGTTACAGGGGAGGGGGGGGGCGTTGCGAAATGGTGGAGAGAAAAAATTAGCCTCTTTCGATACGTTTTTTATCGATATCTCCTAAAGTAATTCGAATTTTGAAAAAATCGCTTCGAGGTATGTGGGGGGTTGCGAAATGGTGGAGAGAAATAATTAGCCTCTTTCGATACGTTTTTTATCGATATCTCTTAAAGTAATTCGAATTTTGAAAAAATCGCTTCGAGGTATGTGGGGGGTTGCGAAATGGTGGAGAGAAAAAATTAGCCTCTTTCGATACGTTTTTTATCGATATCTCCTAAAGTAATTCGAATTTTGAAAAAATCGCTTCGATGTATGTCGGGACCCGTTCTGGAGATTTTCCATACAAAATTTGGTAGGTCTAGGATCATCCGTCTAGGAGCTAGACAAACTAATCAACTAACATTTTACAGGTTGTTTTATTTATATAGATTTAGATAATATCTTCTAAAATAATTTGAATTTCAAAATTTAAATTAGCTGACTAACATCCCTGAATTTTTCAATATTTTGTACACCTATTACGTGCTTACATGTGGTCTGGTTTCTGAGTAATTTCGTCTCTGATAAAGCAAACCCATTTTTGGTTCCTGAGTGCAGAAAAGCATATTTTGAAGTACCCTTATAACTTGTGATGACTTTGAAAAAAAAAATTCTCTTTACACAGGACCGTCATGAAAGAATGTAATCCTACGCTAAAAAATATAACGTAAGTGTATAATTTAAACATTCCAGCACTTTATAAATTCACAATGATCCATAAACATAATAGATAACAGTAAACAAGTGAAAGTATAAACAATAGTATAAATAGCAGTAAACAAGTGAAAGCAGGCAATAATTTTGGAAGTAAAATGAGAGAAATCTTTTCTCTCATTCCAGGTACATTTATTTTGAACTTGACAAATCCAATGTCATCTGTTTTACGCAGCAATAAATTCAAATAAGATCAGAATGATTCAAATTGTTTCATGAATTCTTTTTTAAGCCTCTGCGTCTCAAACATAAAATTATGTTCACTGACCTCAATTCTTCTTTTTTTAATATGCAATAGTTTAATAGTTTAATAGTTTAATAGTTTTTGTACAGTAAAAATATTTTTTTTTTAATTTAATGCTCGTAAACAATATCTAGAATTCATTTTCTGTTCATTAAAGTTTTATCGAAATTTGCTTTATACAGTGTTAAAATTTCCTGAATTCAATCAGGTTTAAATTGTTTACTACCACCCTAGGAAAAACTTAACGATAGAGATTCCTCTTCTCTATTACTTCTGGTCTTTTGCGTGTTAAACGGCGTCCAGCAAGTTATCCAAACACCATTGTGCTCAGCGTTGGGAGCAATATAAGTAATATGATAAAATAAGTATATAAGTATGCTGGTAATAAAAGAATATTTTATAGAAATTCAACTATTTTAATGTGAAATTTTCATCAAAATTGTTGACTGGTAAAATAAGTAGTTAAGTTAAATCTTTCACTTTTCACATGACACTTTTTGAAAAGGCAATGACGAATTCTTGCCTATTCTACCTATTTCTGTATTCAAAATTTTGATTCCACTTACTTTAAAAATTCAACAATTATATTTTTATAGTTTAAAGTTAATGCACACAAATATTTTTTTCAACAGTTTTCAGAAGATTTTTAACAATTATTCAACGATAAAATTCCAAAGAAACGACTTCTTTAAAACACTTTTGTTCACATTATAACGGATTTCGTATAATACAAACTGAAAAAGTTTAACTAAAAATGTGATAGTGTAAAAATTGTAATTCATCTGAAATTGATATAGAAAATTATTGAAGCTGTGTAAAAATACTTTGGAGATAAATACTATACATTGCAGTAAAATATATACATTTCTTCACGAATGGTTGACTATTATTTACACCTTTAAAAAGAAAAATTATGCATTTCAGAGCTCAAACAGAAAGTAAATAATAGCAAAGAAAAAAAGAACGAAAATATATTTATTTTCATTCTGAAACTTATTCTCAAAGATCATATGTATATGTATATATGCATCTTCTGTTATTTATTCATGTTTGTTTTGCATTTTTCGCGTATCTAGCAACTTCGCTATTTTCCGCTATTTGCCAGGACTATAAATTCCAAAATCTCTTCAACGCACCCATTGGTTTAAAAAAACGAAAGAAAGTGTCAGAAGAATGCAGTGCATATAATATATTTTGCTTGCAATTCCTTTGCTGCTAGGAATTTGAGATACTCGGAGAGGATTCTTCAAGACGTAGAACTGCAATAAAATTTGGAGGATTTCAACGCTGGGCTTGTCCCCAGTAAGCAGACAAAACTTCCATCTCGACTGAGAGAGTCACGTTATGGTTGTGTCAGAAAATATTGGATTTAAAAGCAGTGTATTTAGGTAAGTGAAAAAAAAAAAAAAACATTTTATATAAGGATAGGCAAAATATAAAACTTTTTGTGTATGTAGTTGCGGGGGGGAAAAAGGACTTTATTTGCAGATGGCGTTCTCAGACGTTACATGAATCTGACAGCTGAACAATATTATTCGTAACCAAAACATTTTTAACGTCTTAAACTGAAAAATTACCAGCATTGTAACAGTTTTCAAAAATTATTTGTGTTCAAGACAAATTCGCAATCTCATTTCCATAATGCTTTTCAGCTCTCTTCATATATTCCAGTAAACTTCATTATTTAATGTTTTCAAATTCATTCTAGAAGGTAGTTATTATTCTGCTCATCTCTCTATTCGTACGTCTGGGGTCTAACTGGGGTCTCTAAATATGCATTGATTGCTTTGAAATTCATATATGTATATTTACCCACCCTATTGAAAATTATGTATTACATATTTTTTACAGACGTACACAAACGAATTCCAATACATTACGCTCTATATGCAGTCAATTTCTAAAGTGAATTTCTTTTTTTAAAAATTAATTTATATTGCTCAGGACTATAAAATTATGCTCTCCATTGCAAACAGTCTATGCAGCATTTATAGTTCTTGCCAAGATCACTCAAAGGAATTGTAATACTATACGGCCTGTGACAGTTTAAAGATATTAATTCATTTCAAGTGGAATACAGTTTGTTTATAAACAATTATAACAGCTTATACTCTTCTATTAAACGATGGAGGTCATATTTAAAGCTGTTGTACAGGGTCTCGCAATATTACATTAACAGTGGTACAGCTTTTTTTAGGTTATGGCCAAAGTCGCTTCAAGTTTAGAAATAATGCATTACCTCATAAAGATATATCTACAAATTTGCGAAAATAGCAACAACAAACAGACAGTTGTGTTAGAAAGTGTTTTATATTTCGTGCTTGTGACATGATTTATTTTATTTATTTATTTATTTTATTTATTTTTTTTTTTTTTGCTAGTCTGCAGTTTGAAATATAAATATGTCAATATAGTCCTGAAACCAGCATGATAAGCTTGAATTACACTCGAATGCCTTTTTGAGTAACGGTAAACAAAAATAAATCTTACCTGGAGAAAGAGAGTAATATGAATTTGTCATTCTTTCAGTGGAAAGAATTTCATCGAATTTCGCTCTCAGACGAGTTAAAACTATTTTATTAAAGTTTTTAACCGCGAGTAACCATTTACAAGAAGATACCGTTTTTTGTTTGGCATCTGATGTACGAGAACTAAGGAAGTAATGAAAAATTAACTACGAACAGTGTAAAAATTTTTCGGTATTTATGAAATACAGCGGCACCTCTCTGATACTCCCCTTCTACAAACAGATTCCCTTCCTCCACTTATAAAGACCGTTAATTTCTGGTTCCCTCTTTCTGACTATGGGCCCAGTGTGTACCATTAAATGGCCATACCATTCCCCATTTCTCTCCTCGAAAGACCAGCTTTTAATGTTTCAATTAAAGGGTTAAAAAATGCAGTTGATGCCATACGGGAATTGAATCACTCAAATATTAAGACAAATATAAGAATTTTAAAAAATTGAAAATTCATTTTTTAAGAATGAATGATGCTATTATATTTTATTAAAAAATTATTAATGAAAAATTCGTAAAATTAAATCGGCCTTCAATCAATATCTTCACGAAAGTTGCTTAAATACGGTTGGTAACGAACTAATGATTTTTTTTTTCAATATTCATTGCATAAAACTCATCTTTACGTATTACCTCCACTGAGCAACCACCTCTCAGAAAGATTGATTTTCTTGTGGTCAAAAACTGGTCTCTTTCGGAAGGTTCACAGTATTATTATTCGCGTATTGGTAGAACTCTGACCTTCATAAAAAGTATTAGTTTTATAATCGTACGTACTGATATGTATTATGCGATTAAAAAATAATAATAATCTGAGCAAGTGTTTGAATTTCTAGTCACAAAAATAAGCAGCATTCTATTCTTCTCTATAATATTGATCGTTTGAAAGGGCCTCTCACATATTTATTTTTCTCTTGGTAACTTCTAATTCAGACAGTTATTTATATTCAGTGGCGGATCCAGAAATTCTCTTTTGGGAGGGGCTAAATTTTGAAAAAAGCTTATTTCACCCAAACAAAATATACAGTAAAGCAAAATTTTAGTCTAAACCAATGTAAAAACTTTTGGGAGGGGCTAAGTGATTAAAAAAGATCACTTTACATATTCAAAGTGCATAATGAAGCAGAAAGTTACCCTTCAGCAATTTATTTTTTTTTGGGGGGGCTGAAGCCCCCTAGCCCCTCCCCTAAATCCGCTACTGTTTATATTTTAGTTTGTTTTACAGCCGAAGACTGTTAGATTAGCTGCCATTGGACTGCACACATAACAGAATTATAAAAGGTTTTTAATTAAACGTGGGTATACGTATTATATCAAAAGCAACAACATTTCACGCATTTTTTGTTACATCGAAGATGTTCGAGACAATGAAATGGGCTACAAAAAAATTAATTAGTTGAAAATATAACGAATATGGAAAGCATCCAGTAATACCGATATGGATAAATAAAAAAAAGTACCAGTAAATTAAGAGAATTAACGGCTAAAAAAATTGTTGAGTGACAAAACAAGTAGTTCAAGGATTTTATTGTCTTTTATAGGAAACTTTTTAGGACCAATTCTTATTCTATCAGTATTATCATTTTTCCCGACACTGTGCATGGAATCCCTAAGAAATAACATAAAAAATTCAACAAAACTGTCTATCAAAGTTGAATATTCTGATTACAAAGTTGAATATAATTATTACAAAGTAAATATACAGTGTAATAATAATTAAACAATTATTTTTATTTCATTTATTTATTTATTTATTACAATTTAAAATGTAGCATTTAAATTACAATTTTTTATGACTTCTTCTAACTAAGAAATCAAAATTGCTACACAAACAAATCAACGAATTACACCAGGGACTCGAAAAAAATCAGAATGATTCTTTAAGTTTCCAAATACACTGAAATAAACGGGAAAAAAAACGTTGCTTTTCATGAAACTTTCAGAAGCAATGTTTTAACATGGAATTGCACAGCAAAATTTTTTATCTAATTTTTCTTATCTAAAAGTTTCGTGACTGTTGCAAGTTTATCGTTTATTTCAGTGTATAGTACAACATGTGAAGAGACATTAAAAATTTTTGTAGTGCATGACATAATTAGATATTTTATTATTTATGCTCCAAAATTACATGATTTTTTTTCGTAATATGTCGTTAAATATGTATGTTCAATAAAAACTAATTTTCTATGGTGTGTATAGTTTTCTAGTAAAATAAGAATAAATCAACATTAAAAACAAAAGAGCCCTTTTCCGGTAAAAAAAAAGAAAGGATTACGACGTAATATAAATGACAGTAAGCGCATATTCTGACACATTAAATCTCAAATTTAGAGACGCACAATTTGATTTAGAAAATTTTAGACGTCTTCTCTTTTAACACTAATAACTCAAAATACTACATCATATTTAAGCTGCTTTACGCTTGATCTTTCTGCTTTTGATTTAAATAGAAATTAATTAAAACCTTACTTTTTTCACCAGCATCAATTTTTAATCAAATAAAAATTAGATCAATATGGAATATTTAAGTTTCCACTTTCCACAAAATAGGTAAATAATGGCGTTCCATTAAATTGGCTTTTACATTATAAAACATGCCTCGTGGATACCCATCAAACTAGGGCCATGTCTCATTGGCCAGTATCTTGGCAAGGCGCAAATAAAAACAAAAGAGGAGTGGTTTTCCGTTTATCAGGTGAGTATGTCATTTTAGAGCTTGTTTGACATGAAAGTACATAAAACATGCTTATCACCTTGTCATATAACGGATAAGAAAACGCTAAGCTCATGCCACCTTACAGAGACGCCCTTATACTCACGTGCAAAGTGTGAGAAAATACTTAATATCAGATCTCGGGGACATTTTCGGTTCAACTTAGAATATGAGCAAACTGAGGGTAAATAAATTATGTTTTACCTACCAACTCATATCAAACAAGCTTTAAGAAAACATATTTCGATATTTCAACTGAATAGGAATTGAGATTCTGAAATATATTTTTTTTAATGGGAAGGCACTTGCTTTTCCAGCATTCGCCACTACTACAACCCGAAACACTGGCCATTCTATTATGGAGGCACCCAACGGGCGGCCAGAATTACCCCCTATGGAGGGACGGACAAGTTAACATCCTTGCCCAAGCCGGGATTCGAACCCGGACCCAAGGTGTGATAGAATGGTTCTTTACCACTACACCACCGGGGCGGCAGATTCTGCAATATGAAAATGAGTTCAGTAAAAGCTCTTTTCCCAAAACGCTGCAAACCAGGCCCGGCCTATGAGCAAAATGCTATGTGTGCAAGGATGAGTTTTGGTGCCCCTAAGGTGCTATCACACGAGAGCTCTACACACTGCAAATGCAATGCACTACACTTTCGCATTGCAATTTTGCCCTTCAGTCGGACGAAAATATCGTGTGATAGCGTTTTTCTTGTAGCCTGACTTTTTTCAGCACTGTTTGAAAAAGTAAGGCATGCAATGCGAAATCAGCCAATCAGAGCCCAAGAAATATCCACGCCTTAATTCAAGATGGCTGCCTTCGCGTTGACAATGTGGACGACAGAAATCGAAGCCAATTTTATTAATGAAATCAGTTACCGCAATTATGGAAAGACAAAGTCTTTGTTGCTCCAAACATGGCGACAATAACACCGGCCAAGGAAGCTACGCGGGTCACGTGACGTGACGTCACTATTTCCGTCCTTTGCTTCTCGGGAGCTAGCGGTGCCTAGAAGGCTAGCAGTCCCGTTGTGTTATTGTTTCATAAGAGACCACGTTGTTTGCGATTTTTAAAATCGTTTTAAATTAAAAATGCCAGATCGTTGCTGTGTGCCTGGTTGCTCGTCGAATTATAACAAAACTGGCAGATATATATCAGTATTTAAACGCCTACTTTAAACGAATCAGTAGTCAAACCACAATTGCCATTACTGATGTAATGAAGCAATTGTTATCGAATGGCTCAGTGTTTATTTTAACTACTAAATTTCAGACCGATAAATTAGAAAACCGATTTTCTCAATATAGACAAATGTCTGCAGGAAATTATCATGTTTCTGTCCAGCAGGTTTTGGAATCTGAACGGAAGCTAAAATTAAAATCTGTACTACAAATTCATTCTAACAAATATGGAAACATCCCTCTGAGAAATTTTGTAACAGAATTTTCAGGAACCAGCCAAGAAGCAGTTTCAGACCAAGATGTTGACATCGAACCGTTTTCAGAAATAATATATGATAATGTTAATTTAGCCCAAATATCAGAAACCGAGGCTAAATTTTTAACATACATTGCTGGATATTGTGCAAGTAAGATCAAAACAAATTGTAACGGTTGTATTGACTTTTGTATCATGGAAAACAGGGGTGGCTCCAATGGGGGGTCCGGGGGGGCACGTGCCTCCCCGTCGGGGAACTTGTGACCCCCCATCGGGGCTATTTGATTAATTCGTCGGGGAATTTTCCTAAGAAGAAATCTATATTTTAGCTGAGTTTTAATTTTGATTTTATGATTTAAAAGAAGTTAATTTTGTAATTTTTAAATACACATGAAAGACGAATGAATATTGGAGCGGATATGTTTACATTTCTGGGAGGGGGGGGTATATTCCTCAGAACTTCTGAATAATGGCTAAAAGTACTTTCCGTTTTCATTCATCTCTTATCTCTGCAATCCTTTTCATGTCGAGAAACAGCCACTTCCTGCATCTTCCAATACCGTGATGTGTTGACGACGGCGGGGGAGACTTCAAATTCGAATAGTGTATACTTGAAATCTGTGATCCCACTCTCAGGAGGCATTTAACTGGATTTGCAGCAAGACATCAATCTTAAGGTAACAAAAGTGCCAGTCTATTCTTCAAACGACAAATTTATGAGACCACATGTGCGACCACTTTCTATTCGAGGCTCTTTTAATTGCTTAAACGATTGTGCATTTTGTTGCCGACACCGTAGAAAAGTACAATATGGGTGTGTTGTCGGGATGGGGGAGACAGTGACCGTTAATTAGACCAGTCGGGTAGATAAAAAATTTCGAGGGAAGGGAAGTATGGCTTAGCAAATGGGGGATGTTCTTTTTTCCAGAAATACGGTTTTTGTACTTTTATTGGTCCTCAATGACAGAATGATGAGAAAGAAATGGTTCGTCGAAATATCCCGTGTATTTTTATTTTTTCTTCGCAAACCCATAGTACATCACTATTCCAACACTTGTTATTGTGCATTGTGCCAGTGAGTTAGACAGAGTTTAGAATAGTGGGAATTTTTTTTTTCTTGTTACGGCATCATAGCATATCATTGTGAAGTGTATAAAATTTTAATTTCACTTTTGGCTTTATGTTTCCTAAAAAAAAAAAACATCGGTGGTGCCAAAAGCACAAGATATAAAGTACAGTGTGCTTTATGTCGGGATATTTTTGATAATGATTATGTAAAAAAAAAAAAAAAAAAAAAAAAAAAAAACATAGGATAACTAAGCATTCAGATCTTCATAAACGAAATCGACTGGGGCCTGTTCAATTACCAAATGGAATTAAGAGAAAGAATCCTTGGGATATTTATTCTTGCTCTTCAGATGTATGTTTATCTACGGAATTAGAGAAAGAAAACCCTTCAAGTTCATCAGATCCACAAACTTCAAGTGAGTTATATGTAAATTACATTCATATATTATATTTTAAATGTGTTTAAAAGCTTTAATGTTATTATAGTCAGTTTATTTCTCTAAAGCATTGAATTATATCTTCTAAGCACTTGCTTTTTGTCATGTATTTGTACAAATATACTATGCCCAAGGGCGGATCCAGAAATATTTTTC
>JAWZYV010019966.1:0-22229 GCA_038373885.1 Cheiracanthium punctorium | reverse complement strand
ACAAACAAAAATTAAGTTTTTGAAATTTTCATTCAGTTCGAATGATGCATATTTCTGCGCGTTTTTTTCCTTTCTATTTCTAATGTATTACATCCAGAAAAAGAATGTTCATATCAACACGACATTCTAATGATTTGTAAGTGCAACATGTATTTCGAATGTGTGTGCTTAGCCCGAAACCGCTAATAAATCCACGTCAGAAGAACAAAATAAGGGGGGGGGTGCCCTCCGTGGCGTCTTACTACGGGTCCTAACCCGTTTTTACGTTAAGTTTCCGAGAAAACCACGGAAAACACCGAACGGTTAGATCGGCGGACGTGATCTGGTTTTGAATCGGGCTCCTCCATCTACCATTTTTCGTGACTTATTGTAATCATTACAATGTTATCAGCACAAGGATCAGTGTTGTGTTGATACTTGTCTTTACAGTATCAACTATATACATAAGTTTAGATGTGTGTATAGTTCATACAGTAAAGAAAGAAATATTATCTCAATCTAGGCATTCTATTTTCATTGCCAAGGTGGAATTACAAAATTAAATGGGTTCCGAATGAAAATAAATGAAGAAATAAACATCAAACGAAAGGTTAAACCTGTTTATAAACGAATATGTGTGCGTATCAGTGTAAGGAATACCTGTACTTCCGTGGCTTATTAACCCTCGGGACTTGTTTTGTTATTAATGAATATCAATATGAACGTGATTTTCAAAATTGTTGTCTTATATTAAGATCTTCATGATTATTCAAATTTTTTACGTTTACAGAACCTTTTTTTGTTTTCAAGATTATTGCGTTATTTTATTGCAAAATAACCGCTATGTTTGAATTATTTTCAATTAATAAAACTGTAAACGCTGACGAGTTTTTGCAAAACATCCAGTATTTGTATATAACCCGTTAAACTTGTAATTTTCCATTTACTAATTTTCATAAACAAGTAAATACTGTTCCTACACGCTTAAATCTATTGAATAAAATAATAATCAAACGGAGTATATTTTTACTCAATTATTGACTTCAAACAGCCATTCTCCCGATTGAGTAAAATTTGCTCCATTAATCGACAAATATCAATGGAGCGAAAAATTCTCAATTTTTGAACATTCTACAACAGCTCCATTTAGGCTAAATAATAATCAAAAGTGAGGAGTGTCTGTCCGTTTTTGATTAATATAACTGTACTCAATTATGATTATTATTTAAGCTATAGAATGAGCGTTTTTACAAAATCAGTCCTTTTTTTATTAATATATCTATACTCAATTAATATTATTATTTTAAGCTAGAAAAGGGGTGTCTTATGAAAATTTGCTGTCTTTGATTTCTATATTGAATTATTCATTTTCTTCATTTTTTATAATGAGAGCTGTAATCTATGATTATAAGCCCGAGAAAATAAATTTTAAATCAAGGCAAATACATTACATATATCTTAATACACTTTAAAAAAGTATTTTTTTAATAAATAGAATATAATTTCACTGTAGTCTCTAGTTATAAAACGAAATCACAGTACAGTCAGAATACACAAATGCAATCATGGTTAAACCAGCTGTAAGATTGAATTAAAGCAGCAACCCAATTTATTTACATGAAAAAGGTAAAATAGTACTTACTCACTTGACTGAAGATATAATAACTTCATTTGTTTTACAAGAGCGACGAGATTTTTATAGTCCAATCGTAAGAAACTATGTCCATTAAAACAAAATTTTTACCGAAAGTATCCTCTCCACATTTAGGTTGAATTTATTTCACAACTCTGAATATGAAAAAGATGTATTTGGTATTCGGATATAAAATAAAGTTATCACCATTCTAAAGTATCATCGGGTTTCCTCTTCAGAAACTCTTTTAATTCATATTTTGATGCAGGCATGTTTGCTCTTCGATGCTCGCCGCAACAAAGAATATAAATAACCACTGCGTAAGCCATACTATTCCCGCTTCCGCGTTGTGTTGTCTGTGGTAACTGTACCGTTTTCCATTAGAGCATTGGTCACGTGCAAGTAATAGGATACCTTACTACGCATCTTTCGTGGGGGAGAGACAGAATTCTCAAATAGACAAGATTTTAGTGAAAAATGGAGTATAATAGAAACTAGCGAATCCTGAGCATTGAGGGGAATTGAGGAGATAAGAAATTATTTTTCTTTTGTATTATTTCAGTTCTTTGAAATGAATAATTGTAGATTTTTCATAAATTTGAATCTCTTTGAATTTGGCGACCCCCAAAAATTTTCTCGCGGCCCACGGTTTGCGCACCGCTGGTGTAGGTTACTATGGTGTGGTAGCTTTCACTAGAAACTGTCAAACATGTTGCACAGGAAAATTCTAGCTAATTTAGGATTTGAGGAGTCAACTGTGTCTATAGAGTGACTATTAATATGAATTAACGGCAGTTGAAAAGTAATAATATTTTTCTCATTTTTGAGACATCCCCTTAGTGCTGGGTGACCCATGCCAAAATTTTCAATTTGATCTATCTCCGAAACTATTCCACGTAGAGACACGGGATTTGTTTTTAGTCATTTTCTTAGGCAAAGAGCAGCATTCTTCTAAATATAAAGGGTAGGAAAAATAAAATTGAATTTCGTATTTTTATATTGTTACGAAATTTCGGGGTAACCCGCTGCTCTGTGGCTTAAATTGGTTTAAAATTCGTATTCTACGCTTCAAATAGATAAAGTTTGTTTTTTGTTGCATCAAAATCGGCCAATTAGAACCGGAGATATGGAGGTTTCGGTTTGCCATTGTTTTTCAATGGAGGTTCTAGAAAACTCGAGAAATATTAGTCCTAGAGCTTAGATCTCTTCACATTTGGGGACTTATTTTTGGCGCCAAATTTGGCGATATTTCGCCAAAAGTCGCCAAGCTTGGCGACTTTTTGGTCATTTGGCGCGATTTTCCCAATGGGGCCTGGAAGTTGTTTTTCCTGCATTAAAACGCATAATAACCTAACATTTCTCTTCTATGACGTAATCAAAATTCACGCTTTATGTAGAACCGTCGAGAAATTGACACTTCTGGAAATCTCTTGTACCTCCTGCGTCGGCTATTTATAGAATCGCGCGTCGCCCCGAGGGTTCAGTGCGAGTTGAACACTCAATGTGTGAAGAGCTCTCAGTACGCTTGTTTTGTGTGAACTGATAGTGCTATAGAAGCTGTGTTTTAGCTTGCTTTGTGAAGCTGTTTTTAAAGTGCTGTGTGTAAATTCTTCATTGCTGTGTCTTAAGGGATAGTATACTATATCCCTTGAATATTTCCACGGAATTTTTGCCTGTAAAAGTGACTTATTTTGTGTGAGAATTACAGCATTTGTGAGAGCTTCTGATCCAAGCGGATTGTTAAAAGCACGTTACTGCTAGATTGTGCTTGTGAATTGTGTGCAGCTGATTGTTCTACGAAGTTCTAGAAGCCGTAAAGTTTGTGTTCCATCCTGACAAGTGACTTTTTTACTTGAACTTTTTACACCAACAGGACTTTAGAACGACGAACCCCAGGAGTAGCAGAGTAATTCCGCAACAATATGTATCCCAGCAAGCGCACACACATTTAAATTACGTATTCCCGATGTCGAAATGTCGAAAATAGGTCGAGGAAAAATTACAGCAAACAATAGCGTTTAAAAGAGATCAAACATACATTGTGTTGTCGACGTCTTAAAGAGCCGTTCGATTTTGGTCAGGGAGGCGGCTATCTTCGACTGCTAATGTTGGTCGCCCTCAGGAGGTCTATGATCCGTCAATACATCGCCGATTTTCCGCTTATGGCTTTGGCGGTCTAAATAAGAGACCCCCCCCCCCAGCCAGCCAAGAAGAAACACGCGATGGAGCATCGAGAAATTTTTTCAGCTTAGTTAATAGTCAGTTGAACGTCGAATAAACAGTGCAGGGGAGACAAAATTTACAGGGTCCTTTCTCACGACCTTTGACATGTCCACCCCAACCGTTTTCTCAGAAAACAGATGCTTTTTTTTTTCTTTTTTGTGTGTGTATTCGTTCATGGTTCGCGTGGCTCGTACTTCGCAGTTTTTTATGCAAGGGCAGAACTCGCTTCAGCGTGTAGTCAATGGCTGAGCTCCGCTACACAGAACAGTAAAATTTCCATAGTTTTAACTATAAAAGTGGATATTTTTCAAGTATCTCTTGGAATATTTTTCAAGTTCAATGCTAACACGATTTATCGTTAGCTTGGCATATTAATAAGTTTGTCTGGCTCTCTTTAAATTGTGTTGGCCGGTGATGTTATTAAAGTTTATCGGGGTAGCTACAAATTTTAATTCCAGCCATCAAAATTTTAGAGGTGAGTTAAGTAATTATTTAACTAATAATTATGTGCTTTGTTTCTTTTATTCATTTTCTTTTTAATTGCTAATTATAAGTCTTCTTATTTGTATTATAGAGTGAAATATAAAGGTACAATTGGCATAAAATCAACTGTTTACCTTAAGCATATGAAATATTTTTTCTCATTATAAGCACAAATTTACTTAATGTAAACTTACTATAACAAAAGTCAACTTATTATTGCATTATGGCATAACTTACAATGAAACAGATTAAAGCACTTTATGCAAAGTTTTTTTTTTCTTTTTCAATTGTATACTAATATGTGTGCATTTAGTATGTAATTTAAACCTATTTGGAGTATTGAAATTGAACAAATCAAAGAATTAAGAGAGATAAATAAAAAACTGTTTGTGTAATGAAGTAGACAAAATTTTTCTCATGGGAGGGTGAGAGGGGGGGGGGATTTGTAGATAGAAAACTTCTTCATATTTTATTACAGGAAAACTATAATGAACTATTGAGATAAAAAAGCAGGCTTATTCGTCTAATAGAAGTGGTTCCTTGACGATTTCGTCGAATCCTGACAGTTTATAAACGTAGTAATTATACCGGAATTCCAGACATTTACAGAATATGTCAGTCACACACCATTTACATACGTCGTGAAAGCATGGAAATTCAAACTTCCTGTCGGGTGCACATGCCGTTTAAAAGGAAACACTCTATATTTCTAAATATAATACATTATACTACTAGTTGTTAGCTAATGAAAAGCAATTTTGAATTAAATGATTAGAAATAACAAGTTTTAAATTAACTTCTAATCGTTTAGATAAAGTTATAAAATTTATATTCATAAAAGTTTGAACACATACAAAAATATATTAAAGTTAAAATATAATCTTGATTTTTAATTTAACAGATAAGTAACTCGCACGAACAACTTATGTCACTAATTTACATTTTAAAGGGTTTCCATTTTTTCTCCCGGTACATTTTATTAATCGTTTTGGCTGTATTAGGTATTTTTAATAAAAGGGTGCAAAAAATTATTTAATCTACTCTTATAAACTATCTAAATATTTTCATATATTGGTTAAAAAGTAATCTTTTTTATATAAAATAAGTAAATTATATTTACTGTTAGTAAAATTGCATTTTAAACTGTATTCCTTACTTAACAAATTTAATAAAATATTAGTAAATTTAGTTAAGTTACTTTTTCACCATCTTTCACCAATATATGAAGATATTTAGATTGTTTATAACATTGAATTAAACAGCGTACCCACCCCCGCCTGTATTAAATATACCTACAGTAAAAACAATTCATAAAATGTACCGGGGGGAAAAAGTAAACCCTTTAAAATGTAAAATAGAGACATAAGCTATTTATGCAAGTTACTGATCAATTAAATTCAAAAAATCAAGATTATATTTTTCTTTAATGTATTTTCTCTGTGTTCAAATTTTTATGAATGTATATTTTACAACTTCATCTAAACGACTAGAAGTTAATTTAAAACTTGTAATTTTTGCACATTTAATTGAAAATAACTTTTTATTAGCTAACAAACTAATATTAAAATGTATTATATAGAAATATAAAATGTTTCCTTTTTAAACGGCAAAAGTTCACGAGATCAGAACAGTTTGAATTTCCTTTCCTTCACGACGTATGTAAATGGTATTTGTCTATTCTCTGAATGTCTGGAATTGCGGCATAATTACTACGTTTATAAATGGGCAGAATTCGACAAATTCTGCGAAGTCTTTAAAGAACGACTTCTATTAGACGAATATAAGCCGGTTTTCTCTGTCCTGTTGGAGCGATTCGACAAGGTATAACGTAAAATCAACCACTATGAGCTGAATTTTATAAACGAATTCCGAGAATCTGTCTCCCTTCGCCGTTATAGCGACGAGTGTTCGACCAATATCGGGGATTTTCTCTTCCTGGCGGTCACCCTTTTCCATTCTTACGCCGTAGTTAAGCGAGATTGTTATCTCTCACGGTCACCCCTCGCGGGTAATACGCCGTCGAGAAGTTCAGCGCTCGACGGGCAAACAGGTGGACATATCCAAGGATTTTTAACGTCGATGATTACGTCGAAACTACGTCGACGGCGACGTTAATTCGATGTATTGTGGCTGGCTGGGTATACAACCCCCAGTAAAAAAATGCCATACCTGAAAACTACTCTCAATTGGACGAACTTTTCTGATTGGAAGGGAGTATGTTTCGATCGTATTCGGTTCGATGTATTCGGTTTAAAAAATAATCACCTTAACATCTATTTTGAATCAACCCGTATAGGAAGACTGCGCTTTTTGCAAATTTTAAGACCATCATATTAAAGGATAAAAATCCTTTTTTATATTTTTCTTAGTGTCAACTAAGTGTGAAATGCCAAAATTCTTCGCAAACACTGCACTGTACAAGGAAGTACATATGAATGAATTTCAAACGCTTGCCCCCCCCCCCCCAGAAACGCCGAAATTAAATGCAAAGTGCTTCCGTGCAATAGGATCCCACCTGTAATAATGTATGTCGAAGCTCTGAGACGTGTAAATATTTTTGCGCTCGAAAGTGGAAGTGCTCGGGGAGTAAATACATATTGCGAATGGATTTGAATTCGAGATTTCTCTTCCTCTCTCTCTATTTACTTTGGAGGTTATTAGACTTCTCTTGCGTAAGCTGCAGAGGAAACCGTGGAAACGATAGTACCTGGAGGGACTGAACAGTCAGGTGCAACGTAGCAGGAATAAAGGAGATCGAAAATATGTGGACATGTAACGTGGTACCCCATAGAGATGAAACCGGGAGAGGGTACAGTCATCAACTTTCGGCTGCCTACACGCTTAACCAAGAGCGAAAAAAAAAAAACGATACAATGTGAGCAATCGTTTCCCCGTTTCCATGGAAACCTACCGTATTTCCGCGAAAATGCTCTTTAAGTAGTCTTTTTTCTGAGAACTCCTCTCCTCGCTTCCTCTTTTTTCTGAGAACTCTTTTCCTCGCTTATTGTTATATTTCGCTCCGCTCTTGTGATCGAAAAACACTCCTAGAGGAGAAGCGCACTTTTGAAAACTTGGCCACAAATCACTCCGACTTATAGAATTTATCGGTTGGTTTACCTTGTTTGGTTTAAGCGTGTAGATTAACTATTTGAAGCACAAGCATTTTCACTTTCACTATAGAAGACCAACTGGACAAACTGAATAACGCTGAGAGGTTCAGCGGCCGCCATCGACCCATTTAACTACCAACAAGATGGCGGTCGATCGAATCGTTCGTCTGCCACCTTAGAGCTAAAGATGTTATCTGACACAGCTGGCTGTGCTGCAGCGCTATTCCATCGACTTCCATGTTGTTGGTAGTTAAAAGGATCGATGGCAACAACTGGCATTTTTTTAAATTTCGGCCCTTAAACCATATCTTTTTTCGACCTGCAGTGAAAGTGCTGGAATAAGGTGGTTTCACGGCACAACCACAGCCCGTCAAAGGGTTATGAATAACTGGCCTTAGCTATAAATGTAGTGAGATGTAAATTGATGAAAGATAAATCCCAATTCTGATGCACTGCATTTCCTGTGTTAGTGCAATATTTTCTTAAATTATGTTGATCTTAAATATGAAGATATTTTGACTCCCCGACATTCTCTGAAAATTTCGATATGCCTCTTTAAAGAGATTTTTTTGCGATTTTAAACAATAGCATTCAAAAAATTGTTCGTTTGTGCATGTACTCCTAGTTTGCTGTTTTGAATAACGTATGGAATAATATATATAAATATTTATGTATATTTTCTTTACTACACTAATAATATTGCATGTATAAATGTCTATGTATTATAAAGAAAAAAATGGAATAGAAAAGGTGATTAATTGAAAATAAACCATAAGTAACGCATTTTGTTACTGCAATTAAATTGTGTCTGTAATATCAAATTGATATTTTCTATTGATATCGTAATTAACAACTATTGCAAAATCGTTATTTTTTAAACATTAAATTTCTCAAAAAATTTCCAAAACTTATCAATAAAATGAAGTTTCTTATTATACAATTCCTTATAATGCATTTTTTTAATTTTTTTGAGAATCCATATTTTAAATTGCCGATCTGGAACTGCACGGAGAGACAAATAACATTATTTTTACATTCTCACGATAAAAAGCTTTAGAAATATTTCTTTCCATGTAAATAACATGCATTGTTATTCCCAAAAACGAAAATACTGTGAAACATAAAAATTCGTAACGCTAATTTACTGTTTTCAGTTCAAAGATAACCCTCTAAAATAGAAGAATTCTAAAGCTCCAGATAAATAACAAAAACAATAGAAAAATTCTAATAGCTCCAGAAATCATTATAGAAATTTCGTTAAAATTTATATTTAGGGTAATTTTATGGTTTCTTTCTTTTAATAAAGTCAAAATAGGGTGTTGGCATTTAAAAAAACGAATTTTGATTCAGAATTAAATACGAAGACGGATCCTGTTGTCAAATTTGAAGAATAACAGATCGCAGTTTATATTATTTGTAAACGAATGGTTAAAATAACTTTTCTGTAAGACAAAAAGACAGGCGATTTGCTGCTTGTTGTTTACTGCGACTGCTTGTTGTCGACGACTGCTTGTTGTTTAAACAAGCAGTTAACCAAAGAAATCATCTGATAACTTTTTCTGATACTTCCTTTTGATACTTCTCCCTGAAATACTTCGTGTTTTGACATAACATTCAATATGCGTCAGGACCAAGGTAAAATAAATTTTAACTTCTTATTCACGACAGACTTGAGACACGATAATCAGGACAAAGCGTCAGTTGATCAAACACCGCTCCCCAGAGCCTTATTATCGCATGAGCAAGTCGGGACTTTGCCCAGGTCCCAAGACTCGAAAGGGCCCCCAATTTCAAATGTTCTGAAATAATATTTCTTTATATAAAAATTTTATGGAAAATAAAACAAATTTCATATATAGGGGCCCCAAATTCAACGATGCCCGGGGCCCCTGCCGCTTCTCATGTAATCCAAAAAGCTTGACTTAATTTTTTTTCTTTTTTTTTAAATGGCCGGCCTCTGCCTTGAAGGCTCTGGCCACAGCAGGCCGGACTTGTTGGTCTCTTTACTATGGGGGCACCTAGTAAGTGGACCAACGTCGCCCCATATGAAGGAACGGACATGACAACCACGTCCACCCGAAATCAGAGTACGGTGCTTTTCCACCACCTTCTAGATATACAAAGCCTGAGAACAGTAGTTTTTATGTCATCACTAAGTCCACGTCATCACACAGTTATTTTCAAAAAGTAAAACTATTCAAAGTTTGTGGTGAATTGACTCCCGCATAAAACATTTTAAAGATTTAAGATAGAAAATTGTATTTTACGACAAATAGTATATTTTAACTATCACTAATTACATAATATAATATAGAAATGGATTACAATAAATAATTTTTTATCAGAAAGATGTTTTAATTTTTATCTTTAACCTAAGATATTTTCTAAAATTTGTATCATTCACCAGAAATTTTAAATAGTTATACTTTGTGAAATGAAAACTGTAATGATGCCATACCTTATGATGACGTAAAAGCTTCCGTTCTCAGGCCTTCAATGTCTAGGAGGTGGTGGCTTTACCCACCATACAACTCTGTGGGCTGACTTAAAATCTGCTCGACTGCAGGCGGAGATTCGAGATCCCGTGAGCACAACGATTTCAAAAAGACACCTGCGATAAAATGGTATTACTATACAAAATTATAATTTTAAATATCTGGTGGTTAAATAAAGATATCTAAATTTTACTTTTGTTAATATAGTCCAAAGCCTAAAGCTTCTAAGAAAGAATCGCTATTTTAAACGACATTTTAATGACTATGTCATCTTATCTCTGACCCCAATTTATTAAAAATTGTTCGAAAAATTTATCCCAAAAATGCGACATAAAAGTTGCACTTAAAATCTACTCGACTGCAGGCGCAGGTTCGAGATCACTTGAGCTCCGAAGACAATGGCAGTGCTCACACCTGATGATAAAATAGTATTTTATTTATACAAAATTAAAATTTTAAATATCTGGTGGTTAAATAAAAATATCTAAAATTTACTTTTGTTGATATTGTGCAAAGCCGAAAGCTTATCAGAAAGAATCTCCATCTTAAAAGACATTTATTTCTAGAAAACAATATTTGTTTGTTTTACCACGCGGCTTCATATTTTTATTTTCGTTTATGCTGAATGTTAAAAAAGTAGAATTTTTAAATAACGAATTCAATTTTTTTTAAGCTGGTATTTACTTAAATCATATCATACTAATATTATAAATGTCAATGTTCGTATGTATGTTTATTACGCTTTCACGCAGAAACGGTTTGACGGATTTGTATGAAACATGGAATAAAGAAAGTTAAAGTTCTGGATAAAAAAACTGGCTACTTTTTATCGTGCGAAAAATACACTGTTCCTATAATATACAAAAAAAAACTATCTTTTATTAAAAAAAAATACAAGAGTTTTTACTTTACAAAGCCGTCGACAGAGGGCACATACTTATAGAATACGCAGTTCTTAACTTAAAAAAATCCTTTTATCGTCTGCTAAGCTCGGATAAAGAATACACCTGAGGAAAGTTTTCCTTCTGACGTGGATTTATAAGCGGATTTCGGGACAAGCACACAAATAAAATAAATATGTTATACAAATAAACAAAAAAAAATAAGTTTTTGAAATTGTCATTCAGTTCGAATGGTGCATTTTCTGCGTATCTTTTTCCTCATTTTATTTCTATCGTGCTACATTCAGAAAAAGGATGTTGGAAATATCAATTTAAATTTTGTTTAATCACACGCATGAATAATGATACTCTTTCCAACTTAATGGAATAAAAAAAGAAAATAGGAAGAAGCATCGATTATCTAAGCTTTTAATAAGTAGCACTTTACTGCGTATTTAAAATCTGAAAGGGTTTCAGATTTTATTACTTTTTTTTTTCTTTCGGTTTTTTGATAAAGGCCAAAATATCTAGAAGCTCTTCAGAATTAATATAGGACGAAAATAATCTGTACCTTTTTGTAGGTTTTTACCACTAAACCATTTTATTTTCGTAAGCAGGGGCGGCCCGACACGGTAAGGAAGGTAATCATCGCATCGGGGCGACGGCTTCGAAGCGGGGGTCATGTCGAACTCAAAAACTAAGTAGAGCATAAAAGGAGGGCGTCTTTTTTACGTTAGCAGGGGGCGCCACTTACCCTTGGGCAGCCCCTGTTTGTAACCATCTTAATTTTAGATCCCATTCAGAATCGCCTCACCATGGCACAGTGGTTATGCCACTGAAAATGGTAGACGGCCGAGGTGTGAAGGTCCCGGGTTCGGGTCCCATCGCGCGGCTGTCGATCTAACGGTCTGGAGTTTTGGTAGGTTTTCTCCAGATGTAACGTGAATACGCGTTAGAACCCCTTAGAAAGTCCTCCTACCAAGGCACCCCCTCCCCCTTGGCAGATACCCCACGTCCAGGTTTGCCTTAAAACACAAACACAAACACAAACCCATTCAGAATCTGAGATATTTCAGTGCCAAGGAAGTCGGTGAGAAACACACGATTTATTAAGATGGCGAAACAACTGGTCGCAGGAGGCGCACACTGGCGCACACACTCGGCGCACAGGGCGAGTGTATGGAGAGGCTGGACATTTCAGTAAAACCAATTTCTACATAACAAGGCGTACGTAGCCAGGTCGTAATAGGTAAAAGGAATACAATTTTTCTTAAAAAAAAAAGAAATAGGTCGCGGTTGGTTTTAAAACTCATGTTTCACCAGCAAAGGGCACAATGAAACTAATTCTCCGAGGGATTTAATTGAAGATTCTCAACCCTGTACGGAATATAATTAACAACTTTTTCAAAACATCAAATTTTTTTAACAATTTTTTTTCTCAAAATTGTTTACAAATCCCATGTTAGACTACATTTCGCATGTCGAAATTTCGCTATATTCTAATACAAATTTTACTGTTTATGAAAAGTGGTTAACTGTGTTCAGTAGCGGTTGGAGACTTACTTGGCTTTAATTGTCAATATCGTTTTAATATGTAGGTTTAGGCAAGAACTGAAGCCGGATTATAAACGCTGAAACTCTCTACAATAAACGACATTTTAATGACCATGTCATTGTATCTCTAACCCCCATTTATTGAAAATTGTTCGAAAAATTTGTCCGAAAAATGCGACATAAAAGTTGCACTTAATATCCACTCGACTGCAGGCGCAGGTTCGAGATCACGTGAGCACATGCATGCAAGGACTACTTTCGCCTACTGATAAAATGGTATTTTTATTATACAAAATTAAAATGTTAAATATCTGGTGGTTAAATAAAAATATCTAAAATTCTTTTGTTGATATTGTGCAAAGCCTAAAGCTTATCAGAAAGAATCTCCATCTTAAAAGACATTTATTTCTAGAAAACAATATTTGTTTGTTTTACCACGAGGCTTCATATTTTTATTTTCGTTTATGCTGAATGTTAAAAAATGTAGAATTTTAAAATAACGAATTCAATTTTTTTTAAGCTGGTATTTACTTAAATCATATCATACTAATATTATAAATGTCAATGTTTGTATGTATGTTTGTTACTCTTTCACACTGAAACGGTTTGACGGATTTGTATGAAACATGGAATAAAGAAAGTTAAAGTTCTGGATAAAAAAACTGGCTACTTTTTATCTTGCGAAAAATACACTGTTCCTATAATATACAAAAAAAACTATCTTTTATTAAAAAAAAATACAAGAGTTTTTATTTTACAAAGCCGTCGACAGAGGGTACATACTTATAGAATACGCAGTTCTTAACTTAAAAAAATCCTTTTATCGTCTGCTAAGCTCGGATAAAGAATACACCTGAGTAAAGTTTTCCTTCTGACGTGGATTTATAAGCGGATTTCGGGACAAGCACACAAATAAAATAAATATGTTATACAAATAAACAAAAAAATAAGTTTTGAAATTTTCATACAGTTCGAATGGTGCATTTTCTGCGTATCTTTTTCCTCATTTTATTTCTATCGTGCTACATTCAGAAAAAGGATGTTGGAAATATCAATTTTAATTTTGTTTAATCACACGCATGAATAATGATACTCTTTCCAACTTAATGGAATAAGGAAAGAAAATAGGAAGAAGCATCGATTATCTAAGCTTTAGTATGTAGCACTTTACTGCGTATTTAAAATCTGAAAGGGTTTCAGATTTTCTTACTTTTTTTTTATCTAATCACACTTTGTCTAATCATACGGTCGTAAAATCGGCTCATCACATCCGCGGCATGGAATTAGCAATGCAAACGGAAAAGCACACGCTATTAAATAAAGTATTACACTACATTTGAACATTTGAATGCTTTAACAAATAATAAATTTTTTATTACACGTAATAGTACTTCGATCGCAAAAATATCAACATGCACCATTTAACCAATTTCTTTCAAGGAATGATTCGAAGAATTCGTTTAATAGCAACCAAAAGGGAAAATAGTTATCTGTCATTTTCGATCTTCAACTATTAATGCAGGCATCTAATTGAAAAGTAGTAGTTATCTAAATTATTAACTATAATGCATTTTATCGATCTTTAACGACGATACTCAAAATCCGAGCATTTAAATTTTCTGAAATTTGGCGGAATTCCCTTAATTAAAATCAATTTACTTAATTGGTCTAAATTCTGAAGATAGATCATTTAAAATCGCCTTAATAACAGAGTTATTTCTGCACGGAAAATTAAAGTTTAACACAGTAAAACACTATTTCCTTACGCTCTCAGTAAATTGCGCCAAGCCTAAAACTGTGTAAACCGCTACAAACTACTTTCTCAAAATCAGAATATCAGCTATTTTATTTTTCGCCAAATAAAAAATATACGTATTAGTCTCGAAAATCTCCAAATCCTTATTCTTTTACACATCAAAAACATTGAATTCCTGCTCTGATTTCACATGCACAGGATAATTTAATTAAAAAAATAACTTTGTAAATAATCTAATCTAAACAGAAAAAAAAAATCATAACTCTTTTATTTTTACTCCAGGAGTCTAAATAATTTAATAAAATCGTCAAATAGGGCAAATTCGATTCTTATTTCTCATTTTTTGACTACAGGGGGTTACAATTGCGGAAAGCAAAAATTGGTGGATTTGACGGGTTTTCTTTATCAATATCTCCTAAGCTAATTCGAATTTCGAAAAAATCGCTTCGAGGTGTGTCGGGACCCGTTCAGGAGAATTTCCGTACAAAATTTGGTAGGTCTACGATCACCCGTTTCGGAGCTACGCGAGGTGCAGACAAACTAAAGGACAGTTTACACTTTGTTTTATTATATAGATTTACTGTTGCTACCGGTGAATCTAAAGACTTTGCAATTGATCTCTGTGTTGGCGGATTTTCTCTTGTTAACAGCGATTTCACTTTAGAAACATTTGAAACAGTACATACCTTTTTCGGATATTTGCTTGGCGTCTTCTTTCCATGTTAAAATACTGATTGACGGTTTTTACCTTGCCGATTAATAATGTTGCTTATTTTGCACTTAGAAATTTTAATACCATCCATTTCACAACGTTTCAGAATTATGGAATAAGAATATTTCTCTTCGGAAATCGCAAAAGATATCCTTCAATCCACAGCTTGTTTACATATGCCATTTTGAACGAAGAATAAATTTAAAAGTAGCAGACGATATTTCTCATTTCAAATAATAAGCTGTTGCCAAAAAATTTTTATTCTAAAAAATATTTACTTTTTCTTAATTCTTTATCGAAATCGTTCTAAAAATGTGTAAACACCCTCTGTATTTTCGATTCCTGATGTAATTAACGACTAAGGTTACTTCAAATGTTTAATTTTACAAAAAATAAAAACTTAACCAAAAGTTATCAGTAAAAGGAAGTTTGTTTATTATATCAGGTTGAAACGAAAGTTTTCCGCCATATCTGCCTGAAATACTAACTTCTAACTCCTTAAATAACTGTTTTTGAACTTTCGGTACCAAACCTGCACCGTGTCACATGATACAACAATAGTACTTAAAGCTGTACTCATAATTCGTTGATATTCTGTAGCTGACTTTTTGCAACACAACTGGAAGTAAATGATGGTTCTAATCCTCTAGCTAGAGTGATAGTTCTATTTGAGACACCTTGTACTTAATGATAACTATATTTTTTACAGATTTCACAACGCAGTGTTATAAAGTAAACCTCTTTCTTTCAAATGCCAAAAATCGTTTGACAAAATATGAGCAAATACGCCAACTAGAACTGTGTGCTGACGAAGTTTGCGGTGGCGAGAAACTTTCGTTACAATCTAATACCATAATCAACAATGTATTGCCTTAATCTTTTTTGAAAATTCACATTTAAAATTTGCCGATTTGAAATAAAACGGAAAGATAAACAACATTTTTATAACGTTCTCAATACCAAAAACTTTGAGACTAGAAACATTATTTTTCTTGTAAACAATATGTATTTTTACTCCCGAGCAAGACTTATAAACAGGCTAAAAATTCGGAACCTTGTATACTGTTCTCCTTAAAATCGCACAACAAAAAATTTACAGTATCTCCGAAAATTATCGCATAAAATTCTTAAAAAGTGTATTTAATGTGATTCGTTTTTTTCCCCCTTCATGAAAACTTAGTGCCAATATTTTTCGCAAACACTGCACTATACAAGGAACTACATATGATTGAATTTCAAACGCTGCCCCCCCCCCAGAAACTCCGAAATTAAATGCAAAGTGCTTCCTTACAATAGAATCCCACCTGTCATAATGTCGAAGCTTCGAGACGTGTAAATAAATACTTTTGCGCTCGAAAGTGGAAGTGCTCGGGAAGTAAATACATATTGCGAATCGATTTGAATTCGAGATTTCTCTTTCCCTCTCTATTTACTTTGGTGGATATTCGACTTCTCTTGCGTAAGCTGCAGAGGGAAAACATGGTACCTGGAGGGACTGATTAGTCACGTGCAAAGGGTAACAAAAACATGGAATTCTTCTGATTTCGTATTTCTGCCGTTCAAAAGCAGAAAAAATGTAGATCAGGGATATATAGACATGTAACGTGGTACCCCATGGAGATGAAACCGGGAGAGGGTGCTGTTATCAACTTTCGGCTGCCTTACACACTTAAAACAGAAGAGCGAAAAAAAAAAAGATACATTGCGGAGCGATCGGTTTCCATAGAAACCTACCGGTATTTCCGCGAAAGTGCTCTGTAAGTAGTCTTTTTTTTGAGAATTCCTCTCCTCGCTTCCTATTTTCTCTGAAAACTCCCCATCTCGCTTATTGTTATCGAAAAACGCTCCTAGAGGAGAAGCGCACTTTTGAAAACTGGGTCAAAAATCGCTCCGACTGATCGAAATTTCGCTTGTTTGGTTTAAACGTGTAGATTAACTATTTGAAGCACAAGCATTTTCACTTCACTATAGAAGACCAACTGGATAGACTGCCTAACGCTGCAAAGGTTCATTGGCCGCCATCGACCCATTTAACTACCAACAAGATGGCTGTCGATCGAATCGTTCGTCCGGCACCTTAGAGCAAAAGATTTTATCTGACACAGCTGGCTGTGCTGCAGCGCTATTCAATCGACTTCCATGTTGTTGGTAGTTAAAAGTATCCATGGCAACAGCTGGCATTTTTTCAGATTTCGGCCCTTAAACCATATCTTTTGTCGATCTGCAGTGAAAGTGCTGGAATAAGGTGGTTTCACGGCACAACCAGCGCCCGTCAAAGGATTATGAATACCCGGGTTCAGCTATAAATGTAGTGAGATGTAAATTGATGAAAGATAAATCCAAATTCTGATGCACTGCATTTCCTGTGTTAATGCAATATTTTCTTAAATTATGTTGATCTTACATATGAAGATATTTTACCTCCCCGACATTCTCTGAAAATTTTGATATTGAATTGAAAACGAATGGTTTATATAACATTTCTGCAACTTACAAGACAAAACGACGGGCGATTAAAGAACAAGTGGGCATCCCTCCCGCAGTTTGACCAAAGACATTAGAGATGAGACGGACTCGGGCTCTGTAATTCACAATTGCGTTCGGGCTCGGGCTCGTGAAAAATTTCTCCTTTATTGAACATACTCCTTGAAACAAATTTTAAAAAGTGATTCATGAGGAAAATAAAAGTACAGTCAACTCCGGTTACAGTGAACCTCTGGGGACCATCCAATTTCGTCCACTATATCCGAAATTCACTAAAACCCAAGTGTCTTCATGATGGATGGAGATGCTGTGTGTGAATTGGAACTAATGGTTTGCGTTCACTATAGCAGATGGTTCACTATATCCAGGTATCCTATAACCACTGTCGCCTAGAAGGTGCGTTAAGCTCTTCGGATATTTCATAACGGCGGCTTATATTCATTAGTTAGTCATGAAATCCGACATTATTGGATAAACATATGGATAAATAAAGAATTAGAAAGTGCATTGAGACTTTGAAACTATATTTGTCTTTAACTTGCACAAACGGCAAAATTCATTGTATTCTATCAATGAAGTAATTGGATTTTTTTTAAAATCTTTAACTGAAATTTCAGGCTCGGGCGGGCTCGGAATAAAAGTCCTCGGGCTCGGGCTTCAAAAATTGAGCCCGAACTCATCTCTAAAAGAAATCACCTGCAAACTTTTTCTGATACTTCCTGTTGATACTTCTCCCTAAATTCTTCGTGTTTAGACATAACATTCAATATGCATCAGGAACAAGGTAAAATAAATTTTAACTTCTTATTCACGACAGACTTGAAACACCATAATCACGAAAAAGTGTCCGTTGATCAAATACTGGTCCCCAGAGCCTTATTATCGCATGGGCAAGTCGGGAATTTGCCCAGGGCTCCCCAGACTCGGGAGGGCCCCTAATGTCAAATGTTCTGAAATATTCTTTTTTATATCAAAATTTTATGAAAAATAAAACAAATTTCATATATAGGGGTCCCAAATACAACGATGCCCGGGGCCCCTGCCGCTCCTCCCGTAATCCAAATAGCTTGACTTAAAATCCCCCCTTTTTTTTAAAAGCGGGACTCTGCCTTGAATGCTCTGGCCACAACAGGCCGGAATTGTTGGTCTCTTTACTATGGGGGCACCTAGTATGTGGACCAACGTCGCCCCATGTGAAAGAACGGACATGACAACCACCAACACCTCCTAGATATAGAAAGCCTTACAACTGCTACGTCAACAAGCTTTGACGTCATTATTTGGCTTGCATTTAAAAGTTTGATTGTGACAAAATAAAGCTATTAAAAATTTACCCATGATTGGTAATATTTAAATAATTTGAGATAAAAAAAAATATAATTTTACGACAAATGGCAGTTTTTAACCATAACTAATTAGATAATGTGATAAGGAAATACATCATACTGAATAATTTTGTATGAGAAAGATATTTTAATTTTAATGTTTAATATAAGATATTTGTTAATATTTGTAGCATTTACCAGAAATTTTTAATAGATTTATTTCGTGAAAATAAAACTTTTAAATGTAGGCCAAATGATGACGTCAAAGGTTGGTGACGTAGGAGTTGGGAGACTTTCTATATCTAGGAGGCGTTGCAACCATGCCCAGTGGGGAATCGAACGCCGGGAGTTGAACCCGAAATCGGAGTACGGTGTTTTACGCACCGTACAACCAACACCTCCTGGATAAAGAAAGCCTAACAACTCCTACGTCACCAAGCTTTGACGTCATCATTTGGCCTACATTTAAATGTTTTAATTTCACAAAATAAAAGTATAAAAAGTTTCTGGTGAATTTACTCATGAATAACAATATTTTAATAATTTGAGATAAAAAATATAATTTTCTATCAAATGGCAGTTTTTAACCACGACTAATTAGATAACATGGTAAGGAAATAGATCGGAATGAACATTATTGTATGAGAAAGGTATTTTAGTTTTAAATTTTTATTTAAGATATTTTCTAATATTTGTAGCATTCACCAGAAATTTTAAATACTTTGTGAAAGTAAAACTGTGATGACGTCACTACTTGGAGGCCTAGTGATGACGCCAAAGTTTCAGTTGTTAGGCTTTCTATATGTAGGAGGTGTTGGTACAACTCAGACGGCTGACTTAAAATCTAGTCGACTGCAGGCGCAGATTCGAGATCACGCGAGCACAACGACAACGATTTTAAAGACACCTTGCGATAAAATGGTATTTTTAGTATACAAAATTATAATTTTAATTATCTGGAGGTTAAATAAAAATATCTAAATTTTAGTTTTGTTAATATAGTCCAAAGCCTAAAGCTTATAAGAAAGAATCGCTGTTTTAAACGACGTTTTCATGACTATGCCATTTTATCTCTCACCCCCCTTTATTGAAAATTGTCCCAAGAATTTGTCCCAAAAATGCGACATTATTAAGCGACATATAAGTTTGACTTAAATCTTCTCGACTGCAGGCGCAGGTTCGAGATCACGTGAGCACAACTATAAGGATGGAGAAGAACACATAATGATAAAATAGAATTTTTATCATGCATAATTAAAATTTTAAATATCTGGTGGTTAAATAAAAATATCTAAAATTTACTTTTATTGATATAGTGCAAAGCCTAAAGCTTATCAGAAAGAATCTCTATCTTAAAAGACATTTATTTCTAGAAAATAATAGTTGTTTGTTTTACCACGTGGCTTCATATTTTATTTTCATTTATTCTGAATGTTAAAAAAAAAAATAGAATTTTAAAATAACGAGTTCATTTTTTTCCAGCTGGTATTTACTTAAATCATATCATGCTATTATTATAAATGTCAATGTTTCTATGTATGTTTGTTACTCTTTTACGCTGAAACGGTTTGACGGGTTTGGATGAAATACGGAATAAAGACAGTTAAATTCCTGGATTAAAAAACAGGCTACTTTTTATGAAAAAAACACTGTTCCTATAATATAAAAAAAACTATCTTTTATATAAAAAAAGGAATACAAGAGTTTTAATTTTAAAAAGCCGATGACAGACGACACATACTTATAGAATACGCAGCTTTTAATTTAAAAAATCCTTTTATCATCTGCTGCGCTTGGATAAAGAATACACCTGAATAAGTTTTTACTTCTGACTCGGATTTATAAGCGGTTTTGGGCCAAGCACACAAATCAAAAAAACATGTTACACAAACAAACGAAAATTAAGTTTTTGAAATTTCATTCAGTTCGAATGATGCATTTTTCTGCGCGTCTTTTTCCCTTCTATTTTTAATGCATTACATCCAGAAAAAGAATGTTCATATCAACACAACATTCATGCATATCAACACGACATGCTAATGATTTGTGTGTGCAACATGTATTTCGAATTTGTGTGCTTAGCCCGAAACCGCTTATAAATCCACGTCAGAAGAACAAAACAAGGGGAGGGGGTTGCCCTCCGTAAGGTCTTACTAATGGTCCTAACCCGTTTTTACGTGAGGTTTCGGAGAAAAGCACGGAAAACTCCGAACTGTTTGATCGGCGGACGCGACCTGGTTTTGTGAATCGGGCACCTCCCTCTACCATTTATTGTGATTTATTGTAATGATTACAACCCCCCCCCCCCATGAAAACTTAGTGCCAAAATTTTCCGCAAACACTGCACTGTACAAGGAACTACTTATGAATGAATATCAAACGCCGCCCCCCCAAAACCCGAAACGCCGAAATTAAATGCAAAGTGCTTCCGTGCAACAGGATCCCACCTGTCATAAATGTCGAAGCTCCGAGACGTGTAAATATTTTTGCACTGTAAGTGGAAGTACTCGGGAAGTAAATGCATATTGCGAATCGATTTGATTTCGAGATTTCTCTTCCTCTCTCTCTATTTACTTTGGAGGATATTCGACTTCCCTTGTGCAAGCTGCAGAGAAAACCGTCGAAAAGATAGTACCTGGAAGGACTGAACAGTCAGGTGCAACGTGTAACAAAAAAATTGAATCTTTTTATTTCGTATATCTGCCGTTCGAAAAACCAGGAAAAATGTAGATTAGGGATATATGGACATGTAACGTGGTACCCCATAGAAATGAAACCGGGAGGGGGTGCTATGTATTATGAATGTCTATGTATTATAATTTGGTCAGATAAAATGTAAATAGAAACGCTGATTAGTTGTAAATAAACCATAAGTAACATACTTTGTTACTGCAATAAAATTGTGTCTGCAATATCAAATTGATATTTTCTATTGATATCGTAAGTAACTACTATTGCAAATTATCAAAATCGTTATTTTTAAACATTAAATTTCGATAAAATTTTCAAAAAATTATGAGCAAAATGAAGTTTGTTTAATTTACAATTCTTTATCATGCATTGTTTTAATTCTTTTGAGAATCCATGTTTTAAATTGCCGATCTGGAACTACACGGATAGACAAATAACATTATTTTACATTCTCTGTATAAAAAGCTTTAGAAATATTTCTTTCCATGTAAAAAAACATGTATTTTTATTCTCAAGAACGAAATTGCTGCCAAGAATAATTTCGGAACGTTAATTTACTATTTTCTGTTCGAAGATAACCCCATAAAATAGAAAAATTCTAAAGCTCCAGATAAATAAAAGAGAAGGAATAGGAAAATTTCTAATAGCTCCAGAAATCATCGTAGAAATTTCGTAAAAATTTATATTTAGGGTAATTTTAAGTTTTCTTACATTTAATAAAGTTAAAACAGGGTGTTGCCATTTAAAAGGAAAAAGGAATTTTATTCAGAATTAAATACGAAGACGGAACCTTTTGGAAAATTGTAGAATAACAAATCGCAGTTTATATTATTTCTAAACGAACGGTTTACATAACTTTTCTGTAAGACAAAATGACGGGCGATTAAAGAACAAGCAGTTGAC